>JAOUZG010046356.1:0-14804 GCA_026289955.1 Argiope argentata | reverse complement strand
ACTTTTATTCCATAAAAAACACGGACAAACACAAAGTTACATTGAAAGGCGTAAAGAGAAACACACGACTGGCTAAATACAGAACTCAACAGTTGACGTCAGTTCAGGTTAGCTCTGATTGGTTGGGTGAGGCGCTGCCATTCACAACAGTATCAAATGCACGTCAAACAAATGAAAACGATTTTTTAAATACTTTTTTTATAAATCTGAGTTTACGAATTTACAAATTTAATTTGGAATTTACAAATCCAATATCGTATCTGGAGCTGCATCAAACTTACAGACCCAGGTAACACATCCTATAGCATAATATTGTACAATATTGTGCGATATTATATAATATTAAACAATATTGCAAATACTGATAAAAATTGTACAATATTTGTGTGTTGTTGTTGTGGAACTTGTTTATGGAGAAGCCCCCCTCTCCCGCTGATACAGCAGCAGATTTAAGCCAAAAGGAGCGTCTCTTGTTTTTGAGGTAGCGACAACTAGGGCCAAGAGTACGACTTAGCTACATACTCGCCACATTTTCTTGTACAACCATTTTTTACAGGGAGGCCCAGTTACACATCTCACAGATAGAGCACAGCAGAACAACCATGCCTAAACCGGGACTCCCAGAACACGAGGGAGATGCGCTACCTCTGTGCCAGAAAGCCGGCATATTAGTGTTACTAGGGACAATGCAGGTTGATATATGCATGAGGAGAAAATGTTCTTTTCGCAAATTTTGAATTCTTGGAAAAAGTATTGAAATCCATTGCTTTAGGGCAATTCTTTATAATCTTGCCCTGCCATTTTTATGCTTGTTCTACGTACACGATACGAATTTGGGGAGGACGAATTCACCCATTTCTCTTATTTTAATCCCGTATATCATGTTTTCAGACATAATTTTCTTATCTTTATTGATTTTTTCGCATATCACAGGTTGGAAGCTTTTAATATAATTATCCCCTTGAACGGAAATGGCGAGCTGGACTCGCCAGAAATTATTCAGGTTTCATTCTTTTTTTTTTTAGAAATGTTGGTAAGTCATATCGAGTCTATTGGTTTGATATACTTGTGTACAGGGTTCTAGTTATCATTAGAATGTAATGTTTATTAATCTATATGTATAAATGTTGAAACACGTATTTACTTTCGTTTAAATACTACGTAGAACTGTAATATTTTTGTTAAGTTTTAATGAAGAATTAACCGACACTCATAATATTCTTATATATAACAATAAACATTCATATAAATGTGTGAAACAAATATTATTTTTAATAATAAAAAATTATTTGAGCAGCAAAATTGGTAAGTTTCTATATCAATCTCTCCTCTTAAAACTAAGAAAATTAAATCCTCTGTCAGGGTAGTGCTGACTCCTTCAAGGGGTTAAGTGAAAGTCGAATATATCGGCTGTTTTTGTTTTTTTTCTGGATGTCTCGGAAACTATCCATTAGGTTTTGTGCTTGCGCCGAAGGGTGATTTATTTTAAATGGGGAGAGTTGATGGACGGAGATGTATACAAGTTTTTAGCTATCTAGGAGACCAGATTATCTGCGGAATCAGATTTAGACCAAACAAAAACTGAACAGTCCTTATCAATTTCTAATCAAAATAAAATAGTACGTTCCAAAGCGTGGAAAAGAATTCGCATTAAAAATGCATCTCGCATTTCAAAGAAAAATTCCTAACAACGAATTCTTGCAATGGGCGTCTTTTACACATGGCGTGTCGGCCCCTTGGCTGATAAAAATGAAAGAGTCTCCGTTACGTAAGTGCGTCTGTGATGCTTGAAATACTCGAGTCTAATTTTCAATGGACGGCCTTTTGCAGAACCATATTTGGCTACAAATGAAATGAAAATCTTTACTCTCATCAAAGTTTAAGTGTATGGGAATTAGTTTTCCTCTTTGTTTCGTACGTTCATAAATGACCAGAATTCTAAATTTTAATCATTTTTTCTGATTGATGTTTTTTTTTCTTTCGAATTTGCAGCTACTAGGGAGGATCTCATTTTTGTAAGTATACCTTTTTTTCTGTTTTTCATTTCTTGTTGTAACATGGTTGTAAACAGACCCTCCTTTTGAAGCTTGAGTATTCTGGAATTACATTTAATTAATTGTTCATTTTTAAGGAATAATAGTTTGATCTTTGGAATTAGGTTATATTAATATTTATTCTGCGTAATACTATTTATGTTGATGGGCAGAATGATAACAAGATTTCATAATATTCGTAATAATAAACGGTGAAATGTTTGGAAAACCCACAAATGCAGTAAATATTAACTTTTTATTACGTTTTTCTAAGTGTCCATAAAATAAGATATTTATCACAAATATGGGTATTAAAATGAAAAGTGAACATGATCTGAAAACATAAGTATAAAGAACTTATTGTATGAGGAATACAATTATTAAATTTATTAAATATTTAGAAGATATCAAATGGGATAAAAATCCAATTTCTTTACAGCGTTTCTATTTTCTGAGATTTTAACCTCAGTCACTTGAATAGTTTAAATGTTCCATTTTGGCACAAATTTCTGACAAGAAGCCTCCGGTAACCTGCTGGTTTTCTAATAATATTAACAATATTTAATTACTTGCGTTGGAAATATTCACAGGTGAGAGTACTAAAACGTTATTGTACAATTCGAAGGGAAGCCACACGAAATATCAGATACCTAACAGAATTTGGGAAAAGTTATTTTCTGGATGAATTAATTGTAGATTTAAGATTGTACCCCTGTGAACTATATTCCGGTAAACAATGTCAGTCGAAGGTACTCGAACATAACGCCTGTTGACGTATGTAACACGTCTTTGACGAATCTGAATTAAAAACATCTCGTTGTGAATGTCACGTCATTCCATTACAAGTAGTTAAATCTTTGAGGTAGGACTTTGATTATCAAAATTTTGTCAAAAAAGTATATTTATGCATCAAAACGCGAAGAGAAAGCCGTGCTCTTTCGAAACCCTAGAATATGTCCTTTCCATAGTGTACGTTATCCTTCCCAGTAGAATAAAATCTCTTGTCATCATAGTGTCATTAAAACTGCAACTGTCGGGTCTTTTAATAGTACCTCGATTTCAGTTTCCTGCTTTTGACTTAACAGTTCTGGTTATAAACAATTCCTCCTCGTTTTTCAACAATGGAGAAAAAACAAGTTATTAAATATTTGAAGCATTAAAAATTATTTTCACCGATCCTTGTAAAATATTGTTGCAAAGAAAGCATGGAACTACTTTTAAAATTATTTTAATCTCGTGAAATATTGTACAAACAAAATAACACTATATAAAAGGAAAATTGAACGATTTTACTTTGTGAGCACAGGAAAAAAGTCATTTGCTTATCCAACTCATTTGATAATGGTTTCGCACGTCAATCGTGATATTTGTATAAAAGTATTGTCCATAATAGGTTTCCAATTGGATTTTCAATTAGAAACACCAATAAAAAATTTACATTTACTAAAGACATGGATAAAAAGTATTTGTACATTGCGAAATGTAAGGACTGTATTTTTAACAACTAAAAAAAATTATTTTATTTAGTGAACAATATATATCACTTTAATGTACTCAATAATTCTTTGAAAAATTCTAAATAATAAAGTCATCTAATGTATTCAAAATATTTATTAAAGTCAGATTTATTTTATTGAGTACAGTGTACAACTGTAAAACTATCCTGCGTTTTTAGATGTCCTATATTTTTACGCTAGTAATCGTAAAAAACGGGATGAATCCTTTTCAGAAATACTTATAATTCATTTTTGCTTAGGATATAACCACAGTAAAGAATCGTCGATATTTTTTGACGAGTTTCTCAAAAACTCCGTTCTAGAAAGTTCATCATTCATTATGATTGTTTCAATAATTAAAATTCCGGATTGAAATAATTAAATTACATATTTTTAAGAAGTTTTAGATTAATATTTTGAAAGAATCACTCTGCAATTATATTTTTTATAGTTCGGCAATATAAAAAAAATAACTAAGGTGCTTGTGTGCAACGAATAACAGTGTTTAGTTAGTCGTTTACCCGAGAGTAAAAGTTTTAAAAGTAAAAATAAGATTAAAATGAAATCTGCTAAGGATGTTTCAATGTACCTTGTCAGAAGCTGATTTCTTGAACGGCCAAGCACCAAGTGCTTGTGCAGGTTATATTTTTATTCACTTTAATTTTTTCATCGAATGAGTCACTTTAGTATTGCAAAGGATTATAAAAAACTTTGTTTTGCATTTATTGTTTTAAAAAATATCACATTTCCTATTTATTTCATTTCACATGATCACGTGCTCAAAATGACATTTTTTAAGGTTTTATTTGTTGTATTCATTAACTTATTTTTTCAAATCAGAGCATTTGTAAATGCAATGGCAACATGTTATTAAAAACTTAATTTTTTGAGATGCTCATGCAGATAATAAAATGTTCATTTTTCGCCCACAGATTTTTGTTGACTCCACAGACCTCATTTCCAAAACATGATATTCTGACGTAATAAAATTGAAAGAATAGGTGTAAAATTATTTATGTTTCATTTTAAAATTGGATTTGTTGTATATAGAGCAATGCATGCACATGTATATTTTAATGTTGATGCGCATGAGTTTCGATTTTATACTTTTATTTTCTTGCCATTTTATACAATGCTTTTAAGCAACTTTAAAATTAAAATTAGTGTTTCCTATTTTGCTAGTACAGTTTTAGTAAGGTATTAAGTTTTATCTAGCCCTTAATCATTCGTGCCTTACACATGCCTCGAATTATTATGATACTTATAAGCAAATAATAAATTATTTAGACATGAATCCGTACGAAAACTATATACAAACAATAAACATGATTGTAAGGTTTCTTAACTTAATTAACAAAACAGCGTATTTCCGATGAAAAAAAATCCTCTAATTACAAGAGATAGACAAAACAAAACCCAACCCTAATATGAGTGACTTCTTGTGTACCCCGCCACCACTAAACCACCCACCACCCCGCCACCACTAAACGTAGAAGTGTCAACAGGTCTAACATGAGTGACTAAGATGGTAGCCAAAAGGCAGATCGTAAGGAATAAAAATAGATTATTAACCACAAAAGAATAAAATTATTAACTATTATGAAATTTGGTACTATACAACTTCGAGCTTACAGAAAATTCGTTAATCTCGTATTTTTTTCCTCTTTAAGATTTGCGCATGTATACGATTCAAATCTTTGTAGCAACATATTTTGTAAATATGAGGGATAGTCTTAGTTATCTGAACGCAATTTTCAAACTTATAAACAGCATTTTTGTTATTTGTACTTTCATGTGAAACTAAAATTGGCATTTCTTCTATTCATACAGATGTTGCAGGATTTGAGAGGGAAATATGAACAGGCCCAGGAAGAAATCCGGGCACTGCGAGAAGAAAATGAGATACAAGCTCATTCAAAAATGTTGATTCAGGTTATTTTTTTAATTTTTCTTAAATATCTTATAATAACAATTCGGCAAACTGATAAATGCTTCTTTAAAATTGATAAATTTACTATCGAAATTTCATAGTGAAATGAGGTTTAGCTGTTTTCAATGCTTTTAAGTTGGATTGACGATAACTCTTATTTTTTTCTCTGCACCCATAAAATGAAAATTATTACATCATCTGAATATTTAATATCAATAGTTTTATACATGATGATAAAATATCGCTAAACAAATTTGTAGTTACGATTGCAGTCTTTTTTGGTTTGTCCGAAATCAAGGTATAGGAATAAAGCTAAAAACTATACATTTTTATTTGTGAAACGTGTTCGTCTAATAACGTGATTATCCACGAAACAGGTTGTTGTTACTTAATGGAATTTACCACGGACAAGCCGGATGGATCAGCAGGTTTTAAGCCTGAGATATACGTTTCTTGTTTTACAAGTAGCGCCATCTAGCACGACCTAACTACACACACGTCACAGCCCTTTTTAGGGGGTGGACTTCATTCATGCATATTCATTCCCTCCTCTCAGATCGTAATTTAGACCTGGAACAGAGAACGATGACCTCTGACACAGTGGTATTACTCTCGACATGGAGGACTTAGTGACCATGAACAGATTTAACGAGCGCCAGCCGCCACACACTCGGTGCGCATTTATCTGTTGCAACTCCCAGCGTTTCAAGAGCTCGCAAATAAGACTCTATTTTATGATGAAGAAATGTTGGCGATAATTTTTGGTTAGATTGTACCGAAATGATTAGCTTCAACATCTCCCTAACATAGACTTCCACCAAAAGTTCTTCTCTCCCAAAACGAGTTTTTAAACTGTTAACAGCCTTGGCGTAATTTTCGCCTGTTGGCGGAAAACTTTCCACAACTTCCCTTGCTCTTGAACCAACGACAGAGGCTTGCACGAATTACTGAAATTTGTTTTCAGGAGCAATATCTTGATCTTTATCAATATACTCAAACTGACTCCAAAATTGTGACCAGTCTTTTAAATCATCAACAAACTGTCGGAAATGAAGTTTAGGAAGAGTGATCTTTTTCTTTACATTACTAGTTTCGGGAATTTGTTGATAAATAACACCTTGATTTTGTACTTGCAATCTCGCCAATTCTAATTCACTATTAATTTTCAATTTTTCTAACTCAATTTCTTTTATTTGTTTCAGCTTGAATTTTTCCAAATCTATATCTTGCTTTTTTTCTTGTTTCAATTTTTCGAGCTCTTTTTCTTGTTTTAACTTTTTTCTCTGTCACAGAATCCTTTAAAAGGCCTTTAACAAAATCTGGTTCACTTTCGTACTCATCACTATTTAAAATTATTGATTTTAGATCGAAGATATTTGCCGTTGCCGGCACGTCTTCGCCGATTTCTTTAGCAACATAAGTTAAATCTTCTTTTTTGAGGACTTTACTGATAAAAGCATGTTAATAATTCAAATATAGTTCAAAAAGTCCTGTCACGGACAACTAATGTTAAGGCAAACCAAGATTTCACCAAAATATTTGCCAAATTTTAAACTAAGTCCATTTTATAAGAGGTATTAAATTCCTTTACCTGTTTATATTAAAATAATCATTAACATACTTCTGAGTCCCAGACTCAACAGAAAGTAGTTTAAAATGGTGAAATTATTCCTTTCAATATATTAGAAAAAGGAACGTTTATTATCCAACATCAAAACAACAGTGTTTACATTAAGAACTTGTTTTTTTTTTATCGAAGGTGCCAGATTCACAAGTTTTAAAAACAAAATTATTAGTTCAGCGATGCTTGCTTTTACCAGTGCTATATTTTATGTGAACCTAACAATACTCTTGTATCATAATGAACAGAAGATTTTTATGTTATATTGTAAATTTTTTCTTCATAAAGTTATAGTAATATAGTTTCTGACACGAGATTGTTTGAAAAGTTGAAAATCATAATTGCTTGAAAATATTTCTTGCAAAGATTATCACATCTTAAGCACTTCCATTGAAGGCGGGATGTTAGTTGATAATTTGAAAGTGTTATCAAATCCGTATATCAACTGCTCTCTTGTTGCCTTAGTCAACAGAAGGCGATAGTGTAAGTTCCATAGAGTTCTTTAGAGAATGTGAGCATAACTTATCAGAAAATATCAAGATAATAAAGTCATAATTTCTTTGAAAATACTAGACGGCATATGTAAGTTATCACAAAAACTCTGTTTCGCAAGTTTGTTACGACAGGTTAAATTAATTTTTAATTATCTTGCCCTGACTTACAGAATGATTTTTTTAGAGCTGAGAACTCTGACGGAATACGTTTGTTTACCGATTAGTAACTTCGTTCAAAAATAATCGGAGCTATGATCATTTTAAGGCTCTTAAAGCATTTTAGGTATTAATGTCGTATCACGTTCTATTTTCCCCTAAAATAGCGCAAAATGTTCATTAAATAATATAAATATCACGATACATAATATTTCATAGGCATCGTGTTAGACTTTGAGATGCATATTTGAATGAAGTTAACCTCAATTATTTATTAGATATTTTCTGGAGAATTTTTTGTCTTTATCATCCCTGAAATACTACTCCAAAATATTGAAAACTTCATACATTGGTGTAAATAGTTTGCATGGTGTTAGAAGTATTAAAAAGTAATCTGGGATAGTAAAACACTCGAGAGGAAAATTAATCTTCTCTTTGATGAATAATAGATATCTTTTATCTGTGAAATAATTCCTTTGTGAAAAATCAACCGCTCCTCCTACACCGAATACAGTTACGTGTTCTAAATATTTGTTAGGGAATCGATTTGTTTTTGCTAATCTTAAACGAAGTAAAGCTTAAACAATTTGTTTTGTAGTAAATAATAACGTATTGAATTGCGATGTTGGATCATCCAAGCAAGGTTAAGCCTTTAGTTTGTAGTTAAATACGGCATACAGAAGTTCTCTTTGTAGATTTTAAATATTTGACACTAGAAATCTTTATTATAACTAATATGCAGCACACCAAAGATCATTTTTGTCATTAGGTCAAATTTAAGAGAACTGGTTTGCGGATAATGAGAGACGTTATGATCAAAGATTTCCTTTTTGTTCAGTTCACCATTTTTGGATATAATCTGAGATCAGTAAAGTAATAGCCCAAACAAAATTATATTTTAATTAGGTAATCAAAAATATAAACATTGCTGATTTTTGGATAAGAAATTCTAAAAATGAAATTCTTCGCTAAATAAATAAGAAGTTTCAGTCTTCATAATTACATTTTAGAGAACCTTTCAAGTTCTATTGTTTGAATTTATTTATTATCTTAGTTAATATATTGGTTACCGTGGGGGACCAGTTATTGATTGACGTTTTTTTTTCAGTACCGTCGCGGGAGAGGTGTATAAGATCCCAGGCAAAATAAACTGAACTTTTAGCTATACGGTGGCTCCCTCTACCAATGAAAGCGGATTTCTTGGAAAATTAGGTCATCTCTTATCATTGATATTATCTAAAATTGGAAGAAATTATCATCTTATTAGGAGGATATGGTGAGGCAAATCGCGTTTTTTGAAACTTAAAATTTGACATCTAAGATTGACTTTCCTAATTTAACTTTGTATCCGGTTTCAAAATTTCAAGCCGTAAAATTTTGATTCACGAAGTATTCTTTTCTTAATTATATTTTCAAAAGGATCTAAAATGTCTTACCCATAATCATTTTCATTACATTTTGTTCCCTATTTTAAAAAAATTCACCGTGCTCTGTTCTTCCCGCTTTCAATTGTTTATATTATCAGTAACTATTTTATGGGGAAATATTTTCCTAAAATTTTGGATTAGTGCAATTCCAGATGTCTTTCAGACGTAAAAGTAATATGCATTTAGTTTGCATGTGAATGAGATATAGATAGAAAGTTTGTATGTATTTTATTAGAAATGATTTATTAATCAGATTGCAGTCGGTGAACGTATTTCAAGGCTCAACTTCTAGTTGCGAGTTTAGACATATATCTAACCGTTAGGTATTAACACTTTCACTGCTTTAGTTTCTTTACTATATCTAATAAGATGATATCTTCTAGTTTAGGAATATTTTCTTATTTTGTTTCAAATGGAAATTCATTGAAAGCCTACTTATCTATGAATTGAAAGTAATTTTCATATTGAATCATAATCATTTTGAGTGGTTTATTTTTAGCTTACAGCTATCAAAATTCAGTAAATCGATACACAAACGGTATACGAGCACTGTTAAGCGGTTAAATACGCCCTCCTCCTCGTGTGAGTAATACATTGATGTTTAAACATGTACCTAATATTTGCCTGAAAATTCATTTCCGTTTGATTCCCCGAATCAGAACTCTGTCGAAATCAAGATATTCTTTAAACCCGGAATCTATCAAACTTTTCAGAGAAATTTCACCTAGTCTTAGTTTAAATAACAGACAATCAAATATAACACGAGTATTTAAGGAACATACGGACAAAATAATTCGTCGTTTAATTTTTAATATTAAAATATCAGCTTAGACAACAGAGGCAATGAGTAGTGAAGATTAAGTCTCTCAATTACCAAATTGCCGTTAATTTGATCAATGTTTAACCTTCTGAAGAGATTTACTTTGGAGAATACTGAATTCTATTTTGACTTGACGAGAATTATTTAAAAAGGAAAACATCATTCCATCTGATAATTCGACAATTATCTATCATCTTTCCGTTTATATTCTAAAATTCGAATAATCAAATTAGCTTGAATCTTCACCAATTTAGAAAAAAACTTCCAGTCAATTGAAACTTGGTATGTAAAGATTCAAAATTTTTTACTTTTTTGTTTATATACATAATGGATCCTGCAGTCGTGCGTTCTAAATCATTTCTGAGTTTTAAAAACTTCATAGAAGAAAAGGGCAAATTTATACAACATTCTGTTATATTTTAAAGTCTGATGTGTTCTTTTAATTCCCAACCATATTCTTAAATTAAAAAAAATTATAGTACGATATAGAGCTTTTTTTCAATGAGTTGTATCGAAAAAAAAAACAAGCTTCTAAATTTCCGAACCTATTAACTTATAGGGAATGGAAAGGCCAAAAAATGAGTTATTCTCCAATCCCTAACTTAAATAGCCTCGACAATGAGGTGCAATGAACGTGTCTCATGGTTGTATCGAGTCTCTTATAGAAATGAAAGTAAAAAAAGAAAAGAAACATAGATCATTCAGTAAAGGGATTTCCGTTAAGTGCTTTTTGAATAACTGATTGTCAGGAAATGAGAATTGATCGTAATTGTCAGGTAACGAGAAATCAGCAGAAAGATGCAAAATCTGAGAAATTGTTTCGAGCATTGAAACAAATTTTAGCTCATTAAAGTCGCAATTTAATCAGCAATGGTTTTATTAATATTGAATTTTTAAAAATTGAGTAATTAAGCTCTGACGTTATTCGGACACTTCTTAGCTACTTCAGAATCTCTATTCACTTGGAAAGCTTTCGACGTGAATTAAGATTGCGCGAATTCCCTCACCGTAAACTATTTGCAGAATAAGAAATATCCAGTTTTCAGGTTTGGTAATTGTTTTATATTGAGTCACTCTCAGTCTTGAACTGCTTATCATATTCCACTTTTAGAGAGTTTTAGTACCCATTCTTGTGAATTCTGATTTCCACATGCCACAATAAGCACAAGAAAAATATTTTTTTCAACTGTAATTTTCTTTGATTAGTCTTTAGGATACGAAATTCATCTAGATTTGCTGTTGAAGCAGCAAATAGTGCTCTATCTCCTGGATGGAATTTCTTTTATTAAAAGAAATGGTCGTTCTGTCCATGAATTGACTATTTTCCCAATTTCATACCTATCTGCTAAAGGATATCGACAATTCTGTATCAAGAGGAAAAAATTCTTATGGGCAGCATCGGCCTGCATGTTATTTTAGGCAAGGTAAGTAAAAAAAATGTTCATAATTGGGAGGAAATAGATTCATTTGTGAAACTATGAGTTAATTTGAGTTTTCATTGTTCCCTTTTAAGGTCATTTTATATCTTGTTGAGTGTTTCGTTTTCTCAAAACCATCCAAAATTTTAGATGAAGCCTCAAACTAAGCTTAATGTTTTTATAGAAATAATTTTCCACCATACTTTTTAATTATTAAATATTGAATTTATGCTAAATGATAAAATGGAAAAATTGTTTGACTGAAATTATAATTGTATGTAATTAAAAGTAAGGAATTGTTCGGATGTGTTTGATTCAACTCGTATTAGGTAATTATTAATCCAAATCTTTTCCCTTTAGATCTTACTCGATGATAACAACATTAAATGGAAATGGTCCAAGTGAGCTGGCGTTGAATCTTTATCAAATATCGTGGAAATCACTGCTTTCACAAGATCCTAAAAAATGAGCTCCCAGCACTTCTTATTAGTATATAGCGTGTGGAACTCGTTAATATCAAGTTTATTGGATGAACCTACACAATGGAGCTGTGATGTATTCCGTGTGATTATGAGTCTCAAAATGGGAAAGTAAAACGTCCCTGAAATCAAGTTTTGGAAAATTTCAAGTTTTATGGTGTAAAAAATGTTTTAACAATTATATTGCTACAATTTATTGTTACTTAATTAGTTTAATTTTTCCATTGCATAATTATTCGGGATATTGAACCGGTAAAATATATTTATCTTTCTCGTAATCTTAAAATAACTTTTCAATTTCTCATGTGCATTACCGAACCTTGCTGAATAAATTAGAATAAAATATGAATATTTTAAATCTTTTTCTGTTTACCAGATATTTTCGCTGATATATAATATATCAACAAGGTATTATAGAAAAAGTGTTTGGCTTCCAGAATGAAAGAAATTTTAAGAGAATATTTTTATTTTTTAATGTATTTTTTTTTTTCATAAGAAAAAAGCTATAAGATTAAGCTCGGGTTAAAACCTAATAATATTAACTCAAGGTTTAATAATTTAAGTTTTACATTTAATTTAATATAAATAAATTTGAGTTTTAATTTAATTTAATACTAATTAAATACTAATTTAAGTTAAAAAATTTTTAAGTTTTCAAAAATTATTCATTATACATTCATTCTAATTTGAACTACGTAACTTCCGCTTTAATCCATTGCAGTGATAAATGGATTCAACTGTTGTTCATAATTTTTATTTATCGACTAACAATGAATCTTTTACAATTAGGAAGATGTAATGCTGAAGCATTTCCTTACTTTTGATCCAACTTACATCTTTGATGTTGGAAATGGGTGTTCATTAGTGAGTTAAGTTGATAGTTAAGACTGAAGATAGCTTCAAATAACCATCCATAATACGCAGTACCATAATTGGATTGGTTTCATCATTCCATGCATATACATATTATTGATCTTCACTTTTGTAGACGGCCTTTTTATTCAGATCTGTTATTGTTTTGAATAAGTACCTCAGTTTGTTTTCAAATTAATATATTTTTATCCTTTATATTTTACTAGCAGTACCAGCATAGTGTTGTCCGTGGCATAGCATACAAGAAGAAAAATTGGTTTTAAACTTAAGTCTAGCCTCCTCCCGATATTACATGGACATGTCACGCAACATCACAGACAAAAATATATGTAGAAATAAAAAATTAGGTAGAAAACTATTTTTATAGTACACATGCAAAAATATTTAGACTGTTAAAAAGGTAAAAATATGATATATCCGTAGACAGTATGCACGCGATCACTTCGTCCGTATGTAGATTTATTCTGTCTCCGAAATCCATTCGCATTACTGAAATGTGTAGGTATTAAAAATAAGCGTTTATTGATAGTTTAATTATAAAATCTATTTTCTATTATTTTTTCCATTTTGGTACCAGTTTCTCTTAATTTGACATGTGTACGCTTTTGATCTTTTGTCATGCTGTTTGCATTTTTTGAAACTTGTTTTCTGAATTCAAATTTTTATTGTGACCATCAAATTTCACAGCATTCTGCAATGTACTTCCGGAATGAAATAATTTTTACAGGTCTTCCTGTCTGCAAATTGGATAAACAAATGGAAGAAGGAAATTAAAAAGAAAGCTTGTCGCGTATTTCGGTTCTTTGATCTGTTGCTGTTGCAAAAATGTAAAGCATAGTTAGGCTCTGAGTGCAGGCATTTGACTTTTTAAAACTTGCACTCGTATCTGTGGTAAAAGGAGAAATTTTCAATAATGGATAAAAAGAGTAAGTATAGCAAAAAGAAAAGTAGGTTTGATTATATTGTATTCTTTTATTTATCTACTTATTATTATTAACGTATCATATGGAGTGCCCTGAAAAGATAGAAAACTACTCACTTTAAGAAAACCAAAACTGAACAATCTAATAATGTTCCAAAATTTAGCATTTAATACAAAAAAAATTATCTGGTCATATGATTGATGGTTTTGTATAATTACAAAACTATACCTCGTCCACAGATGTATTTTTTGCTGATAACTTTATTAAGAATTACCATTCGTAATTGATTGTATACATTGGTGTACTTAACTTTGTATTTTTGTTTACTGAACGTATTCTTTCTCTTTACAGTAATGTTCGAAATTCCTATTAGGTCTCTTCCTCGAATATTGATCACATTTCTAGTTGTACAATACTTCTGTTGAAACTTTTGGACAGAAACGCTATTTTCCCCAATCAGTGAAAGAATTTTTCGAAGAGATTAGCCCTCATTTCTCTACTCAATGGTAAATAATGCGCGTTTTCAAAAACTTAATTGTGAAAAATTACACTTTGAGTGCAACTCAATAATACTTTAAAGAAATTTTTCAACAAAAAAATGATTAACAGACAAATTCTTTGGATGTATACTGAACTTTGGGACCCCAAATTTACTGTACTATCTGTCCAAATTTTGTCTCGCGTCAAATTTATAGGATCTTGTTCCAACGATCGACTCTGTATATTGTTTCAAACTCTTCTTTAATTTTATCAGATAGTATGCAAACCTATAAATAATTTTATTGATGTTTTTTAGGGAAAATGCTTTAGTTGTAGCAGATAAAATTAATGTCTGGGCCTCAACGTGATGAACATTTCTTCAATCTAAACTTATCACTTAATAATGAATCTGAATGTATAAAATTAGCTACTACAATTCTTATTTATTAGTCTTCTCTTTTCAATGATTAACGGAATATTTTGTTTTGAGCCCCAGCGTTTTCAGAAGACAATTTCAAGATGAAGTGGAACCATATATACTTCTTCTCTTCAGGATTTAAGACTCATGCGATTTCAAGCTAATCTGATTCATGCATCAAACTAGCAGAAATCGCAAGTTTGAGCCTCAAATTTCAGCGTTGGATGCAGCTTTTC
>JAOUZG010046355.1:0-35109 GCA_026289955.1 Argiope argentata | reverse complement strand
ATATATATATATATATATATATATTATTAGACCTAATGTGTGATGAAAATTTCTGTACTCAATATACATAGTAAAAACTAAATAAAAACCTATCTGTTTATATTTACACTGTGTAACAGTTTAGAAAATGCTATCAGCAATCGGGGTTAAAAAGCAACCTATGCACTATTCCGACGTTTGTAGCCGTACAAAATAAACGAAAGCAATAAAATTTAGCATGAATGGGCTGCAATCTGCTGATACCCGAGGCTTGTTGACCTCCCATGAAGAAAAGGAGGGGAAGGCAGAAAAACCGTGAACGCTTCCTATACATCTCTGGTAGAAAACCGCAACGCTTTCGCGACAGAAAACTAGTCCCGCTTCCTTCACTTTACAGAAGTTTCACTCGTAGAATGGAAACGCCTAGAGGGTTAAAAGATTTGTTTAATTTTAATTTTCGTGGAAATCTGCCTATTTTTATTAAAAATTTCTTAGCTCATAGACTATTTAGTTCGTTTGGGGTTTGGTTTGGTTTGGTTTGGTGTTTTTTTGGCGCAAGAGCCATCATTGGCCATACTGCGCCAAGCATATGGTTTGTTATCAGGCCGTATTACTATAGACTAAGTGAAAGAATAGAAGAGTAAAATATTGTTTCACTGAGAAAATGTGCAAAATTGAAAATTTGGGGTAAGAAAATGAGCAACGATAAGAAAATTATTAAGTGTTACAATGTAGAATCAACAACAATGATGTAAAAAGTATTAAATGCAAGTAAAAAAACCAATAGCCTTTAAAAATTTAAAAACATTTGGGTGGTGATTCTCACCAACCAAGTCAAGCATGGTTACAGAAGATGAATGAAAAAAAGTCTGGCGATGAGAACTAAATGATGGACATTCGACCAAAATATGCTTGATATTAAAATCTGTATGACAGATTTGGCAAATAGGTGCTCTTTCACTGAAAAGGAGATGGCGGTGTGTAAAGCGAGAGTGTCCTATACGGAGTCTAGTTAACTTCACATCGACCTCTCGATTAGGGAGGACAGGGAAGTAGCTAATTTTTGGTTTGATAGAATGCAATTTATTTTGGACCTGCAAATCCCATGCATTCTGCCAAATTGCATAGATGTAGTTGACAATGGACTTTCTGACATCGCCGTAGAGAAGTCCATGCGTCAAAAGAACGTTTGCCTGTTTAGCAGCAGTGTCTGCGGCTTCATTCCCTGAGATGCCAACGTGACCAGGAACCCAACAAAACATGACATTGAAGCCTCTATTGTGTAGGAGTCGTAAGGTGAATAAAATTCGAATAGCAACTGGATGAATACGGTTATGATAATGCGACAATGTTTTCAATGCACTCATGCTGTCAGTGTAGATTATGAATTTACCCTGAGCGGAGAGTGATATTTCCTGAAGGGCATGGAGAATCGCAGTTAACTCTGCTGTAAATATGGAGCAGGTTTTGTGTAGATAATAGCTCAGAGTATCAGATGGGAGAACTATCCCACAACCGACACGATCCTCCATTTTTGAGCCATCTGTATAGATTGGTGAGAACGAGGAGTACTGACATCGATGATAATAAAAAAGCTGTTGGAAAATAAAGGTATCGGTCGATGATTTATCTAAACCTGTAAAAGGATTCAGAAAGGAAAAATATGGAAGATCCCAAGGCGGAAAACTAAAGAAATCAAAAGTTTCCATGGTAATATTTAATAGTTCTGTGTCACGTAGGTGTAATTTGACTCTCTCACTGAATGGAAGAATGTGGGAGGGACGGGCATTATGTAGTCTACGAAGATTAATTGGCAATGTCATATCAGCAACAGGATGATCGGGTACAGATTTTGTCCGGAAATAGTATAAACAAGACAGTTTCTTTCGCCTCAAATGTAAAGGTAACTGATGACAGATGATGTACAAGCTCTCTACTGGAGAAGTGCGAAAAGCTCCTGAGCATATTCTTAAAGCAGTATGATGGATAGTGTCTAATATCCGCAAAATTGTAGGACGTGCAGAGCCATATACTATACACCCGTAATCAATACGGGGGAGGATGATAGCTTGATATACACGGAGTAGAGAGGTTCTATCGGCACCCCAAGATGTTCTGGAGAGCACCTTCAATATATTTATTGTTCTTATACACTTTTTCCGTAAATATAAGACATGCGGAAGGAAGGTTAGCTTCCGATCAAAAATCACACCCAAAAACCGTACTTCATTAACAACAGGTATTTGAATGTTCCGAATTTTAATATTCGGATCATGGTGAAGTTTTCTTTTCCTGCAGAAATGAACGCATTGGCTCTTCTCTGGAGAGATAGTATGCCCATTGTTATCACACCAAGCTACCAATTTATCCACGGCTGTTTGTAAATGTTCTTCTATTATATTCATATTACTACCTTGGCAAGAGATCTGCAGATCGTCGACATAAAGACTGGCATGTACAGATGAAGATAAAATTGTTAAAATCTGACTCAGATGGACGATGAAGAGCGTGACACTGAGGACACTTCCTTGCGGAACTCCCTCAGCTTGAATAAAATTATTTGAATAAAAGTTTCCAACACGAACTCTAAAATTCCGACGAGATAAAAAGTTTTGTAAAAATAAGGGCAAGTTTCCTCTAAAACCAAAGTTAAAAAGCGTTGAAAGTATGCCAAAGCGCCAAGCACGGTCATAGGCCTTTTCTATATCAAAAAATATGGAGACAAGGTGATTCCTTTTAACAAATGCATTACGGATCTGAGTCTCCAGTAAAATGAGGTTGTCATATGTAGAGCGACCTCTACGGAAACCACTCTGCAACAGGGGAATACACCTCTGTTTCTCCAATTCGTATATAAGCCGAGCATTGACCATTCGCTCGAAAGTTTTGCAAACGCAACTCGTCAAAGCAATTGGTCTATAGTTCAGAGGACTCGACGATTTCTTGCCAGGTTTTAAGATAGGGATCACTATAGATTCTTGCCATTGTGAAGGGTATTTCTGCTCCATCCATATTCTGTTAAATAATAATAACAGGTTGGAAAGAGAAGCAGTATTCAAATGGCGGAGCATATTGTAAGTAATCCCATCTGGCCCTGGACTTGTATCTCGTGATTGAGATAATGCTGTTTCTAATTCAAACATTCTAAACTCACAGTTGTATGAAAAAGTGCTTTGATCATTGAAACGCAAATGCAACTGTTCCGCAGGAATCTTAATTTTCAGAAATTCAGGACCATAAGAATCTATTGCGGACACTTGAGCAAATGTTTGACCAAGGATATTGGCTACATCTGAGGGATCGGAATGCATCTTATTACCAATATTTAAAATAGGAAGGAATGATTCACTATAAATACCACTAGCAGATTTCACCTTTTTCCACAAAGTCTTGCTAGAAGTACAGGATGTTATAGAAGAAACAAATGAAATCCATGACATCCTCTGACTGTGACGACGTATGCGACGAGCCAGTGCTTTGGCTCTTTTAAAAGCAACAAGATTTTCTGTTGTTGGGTACCTTCTGAATTTATTCCAAAATTTTCTCTGTTGTTTGAGACCGTCACGACAGGCTTCATTCCACCACGGTTTACGAAATTTTCGTGGACGTGAGAAGGATTTAGGTATTGTGTTATTGGCGGCATTTATTATAGTACTAATGATTTGTTGTACTGCTTCCGAGATGTCTGATGTATTCACCATTGTCTCTGTGATATCTGCCGATTCCGAGAAAGCGGTCCAGTCTGCCCGCTGAAATAAAAAACGTGGAGGACAAGCAGTCGCATCAGCACTATCAGCATGGGAGACGATAATAGGAAAATGATCACTGTTATATAAATCGTTGCTAACAGTGAAGGTAAGCAACGGCAGAAGCTCAGGAGAACATATGGCCAAGTCAAGACTGTGGAACGTACGCGTGGGTTCATGAAAGTACGTCAATTCGTCGTTATTGAGCAGGCAGAGACAGTTATTAGAAATAAACTCCTCAATCTGCCGCCCACGCGAGTTAGTAGTACTCGAACCCCATAAAGTACTATGTCCATTAAAATCACCCATCAGGATAAATGGTGAAGGAAGCTGGTCCACTAAGTTGTCCAGATCATGCTGACAAATGGCATCATGTGGCGGTAAGTAAACACAGCAGACTGTGACTAACTTTTGTACATGAACTTGTACGGCCACAGCCTGCATAGAGGTTTGTCAATGGAGAGAAGAACTCGGATAGAGATTTGAAGTAAAGATACAGACACCTCCAGAACTGTGAGATGCAGAGTCTGCATCTTTACGAACACAATTGTAGCCACGTAATTTTAAAGGAATGTTTGGTGCCAAGAAAGTTTCTTGAACAGCAATACATGCAGGATGGAATTTATTCAAAATGGACTTCAAATCAGGAATTTTGGACCGAATGCCACGACAATTCCAAGAAAGAAAGGTACCCATTAAGAAGTTCTTGTTGCTGGAGCAGAGTTAGGAACTTTGGTTGGGGGTTGCGAGGAATCGCAATTCATTTTAAATTCTTCATCCTCCCCTTCAGATGGATGAAGTGCGATGAATTCGGAACTCTTGGATGCTCCACCAAAAATAGACGATAAGTCCTTGTGGACGACACCTTGATTAGCGAGTCCTAATGCAACAGATGTACGCAAAGTTGATTTTTTCAATTTTGTATTCAAATCTTTGGCAGAAAGGCCACGTTTTGATAGCTTCAGCTTAAGGGATTTATTAGATTTAAGTTTTGTTTTGTGTGTTTCAATTTGACTAGTTTCAGGAGTACTCGTTGTAGAGTTTTCTGTTTCAGAATCTGAAATTTTATGGATAGGTTTTGTGTTTTGTTTGCTTTTTGTACAGTTAGAACAGGAACAGTTTTTACAGAAGTGCTTTTGGACAACAGATGCTTAGCTTATACTAGGTTTAGGTGTTTGGGACAAAACCTTTCGCCTAGCTTCTGGATAAGATAGGTTTTCTTTTACTTTAGTTGCTATTATCTGTTTTTCTAATTGCCAACGCTCACAAGTTCGAGAGAATGATGTATGGTTGCCATTGCAGTTTGTGCATTTTTCAGGTGCGCTACACTGCTGGCTGTCATGGCCTTTCTCAGCACAGCGGGCGCAAGTGAGAGTCCCGCGGCAGTTGGCTTTCGAATGCCCAAAACGTTGGCATTGAAAACATCGTAATGGGTTTGGAATATAGTTTCTAATAGGCAATTTTATGTAACCGGCATATAAATATTCTGGTATAGTTGGACTATGGAAAGTTAATATATAATGTTTTGTGGGAAGTATTTGCTCATTCCGCTTAATTGAGATCTGTTGTACATTGGTCACTCCTTGTGGTACTAATTCATTTTTTATTTCTTCAAGGGGAACATTAAACAATTCCCCACAAGTTATAACACCTTTAGTGTAATTCAAAGACAAGTGAGGACTGACTACAATTTTGATATCGGCTAAAGCTTTCAATTTCATAATTTGTTGAGCTTGCTTTTTGGAATTAACCTCCACCAGCAAGTCACCCGAACGCATTTTACGGATTGAAGTGACGTCGCCTATTGTTGCTGCAAAAGCCTTTTGAACGAGGAAAGGAGATACAGAATTAAACGTTTCATTTAATTCAGAATCACGCTTAATGACAAAGAAAGAATCATGGTAAGAATTATTTTTTACAAATGATTGAACAGTGCGATGCCCACTGAAGGGACCCTTTTTTGAAAACCCCATATGATATTGAGGGAAATTCAAGCCCAACGGCACCGCCCACCACGGAGCCCAACAAGGGAAGGCAGCCACCGGCTCTGGCCATTCCCAGCCTCGGCGCTTACCTTGGTGCTAATCGGAACCTATACGCTCACAGTTACCCCCGGGGACAGTGACCACCCTTAACGCCAAGCCCAAGAAGTAACCCCTTCGCTTGATCCCTAGCAGTCTAGCCACTCAGGTGACTAGGTACCAGCCGATTGATACACCGGGGACCACAGTGCACCACCCGTCTTTCAAATGGGTTGCCACGCACGGCCAACACGTGGGGACTTTGACTGTCCATAAGAAGCTTGGTTTTGGTTTGGTTTTGTGGTGTTTTATGGCGCAAAAGCCATATTTGGCCATACTGCGCCAAGCAAATGATTAAATTAGAAAACCACAGTGAAAGTAAGAAAAATAAAGTTATTTCCATAAAACATGAACTTCCATTACTTCCTCAGGCAGGAAAATATAAAAAGCAGGTATAGAATTGTTTAAAAAAGAGTAGAAATCTATATATTAACGGATAAAAAAGGATGATACAAGTTGGATGAATAAACTAAACATTGGAAACAAAGGTAAAATGTGCTAGATCTGATTAAAAAGGCAAATAGATCTTAAAAAGTTAAAAATTTTCGGGTGATGTTTCTCACCAATTAAGTCATGTAGAGTCAAAGATGTTGAATTAAAAAATCGAATACGATAAGCGTTAAAATTAGGGCATTCAATTAAAATATGATTCACAGTAAAATCGATATGACATCGAGGACAAATAGGTGGTCTCTCTCCGAGAAGAAGATGTCGATGCGTAAATCGAGTATGTCCTATGCGAAGGCGCGTCAATTTGACATCAGGACCACGCATGGGCAACACTGGCCACAAACAAATAGAGGGCTTAATATTATGCAGTTTATTATATATATGTTTATCCCACGTTTCTTGCCACAGAAGAAAAATATGTTTTGTTATTAAGCTCTGAATATCGCAGTATGGTAACTCATAATGACAAAGGGTAGAAGCGATTTTAGCAGCATGATCAGCCTGCTCATTTCCAACTATTCCAACGTGACCAGGAATCCAACAAAATAAAATATCAAAGCCTCTATGACGGAGAGATTGCAATAGTTCCAAGATCTTAATTGCAACTGGATGAAAGTTAAAATGGCGGAGAGTTTCAAGAGAGCTCATACTATCCGTGTAGATACAAAACTGACGTTGCACTGAAAAGGAAATCTTTCCCAGAGCATAGAAAATCGCCAGTAATTCTGCAGATAAAACTGAAAATGATGTATGAATACAGAAACTGTGTATTTCATCATCAAATACAACACTGCAACCAACATGTCGGTCCGATTTGGAACCGTCAGTAAATATAGGGGTATAGGAGGCATACTGTGTCCGATGGAAATTAAAAAGTTGTTGGTAAACAACTGGAGCAGTTGTAGCTTTATTAAAAGTCGATGAAAAATTTAAAAAGAAAAACTGAGGAATCTCCCAAGGTGGGAATATTTGAAAATCTATTGACTGGACATAAGAAAACTGGAGTCCCGAATCATGAAGTAGGCTTTTGATTCTCTCACAAAATGGAAGAATGTGAGATGGTCGAGCATTGTAAACTCTTCTAAGGGTAACCGGAATAGTCATTTGAGTTACTGGATGATTTTGGAGGCTCTGCGCTCGGATGTAGTACTGCAATGCAAGTTTTCTTCGGCGCAAAAACAAGGGCAGTTGGTGACAGATGACGTAAAGGCTTTCAGTTGGCGAAGTGCGGAAAGCCCCGGAACACACTCTAAGGGCGGAATGATGCACAGTATCCAGACGGCGAAGTGCAGTACGGTTGGCATTACCATATACAAAACACCCATAATCAATCTTAGATAAAATTAAGGCTTGATATAGACGGAGTAAGGACGTGCGATCGGCACCCCAAGATGTACGAGAAAGAACTTTAAGGATGTTCAGTGATTTCTCGCACTTCTACCCATAAGAAGCAGGAAGCAAGCAGAGTGGCGACAGCTTCTCATGGAGAGCTCCCTCGCTTGCCGTCGAGGGATAGAAAAATAAAGCATACAGCAGAAGGCGTAGAGGAGGATAAACATAAAGGGAGTAAAGATCCCTGGGAACCTCGGGATTGGGACACCCGTACCCACCTATAGTAGGTGAGCCCCTGAGGGGAGTTCGTTTGGGGAATACTCTCTCTAACGTACAATGTCAAGAAGAAGGAGTACCACAGGGCAGCGTATTGAGCGTGACTCTGTTTATCATAAAACTCAACCAGATTTTATCCATCATTCCATCCACTGTACATAAAAACATCTAAGTAGACGACCTGCAGATTTCTTGTTCTGCTAGGGATATGCGTTTTATTGAACGTCAATTACAACTTGCAATTAACAGCATGGTAGCCTGGTCTGAAGGCAATGGGTTCACTTTTTCTGCTCAAAAAACTGTATGCATGCATTTTTGTAGAAGGCCATTACATCCAGATCCTGAATTAACACTGAACGGCAATCCTCTGACTGTTTGCGACCAGCATAAATTCCTTGGTGTTATATTCGATAAACGACTAACTTTCCTCCACCATATTGAGGTTTTACGTAACAAATGTTTACGATCGTTGAATATCCTTCGAGTTCTGTCAAATACTATGTGGGGTGCCGATCGCACTTGTTTGTTGAAAGTATATCGAAGTGTTATTCGTTCCAAATTGGATTATGGCTGCGTTGTATATGGATCAACTCGCACTTCTCATTTATCTCGCCTTAATTACGTTCATCATCAGGCTCTACGTGTATGCTGTGGTGCATTTAGAACATCCCCGATTAGCAGTTTATATGTTGAAACTTGCGAACCTTCGTTGTCTTCTAGACGGAAAATGTTAACCGCTTGTTATTACTTCCGTGTTTTATCAAACCGATCTCATCCTTTAAGAAGAATGCTTTTAAATTACAATCAATCTCCTCTATTCAATGTTCGAAAATCTTGTATACCTCCTCTGGGAACACGCATTTTGAAGTTATTACCAGAAATATACCATAATATTGAAATCCACGATGAAAGTTCCTTTTGTATACCACCTTGGAGTCAAAATAATATAGTTCTGCTCCACCCATTTCAAAATTTTGCAAAGTCCCATACTCCCGATTTCATTTTTAGAGCACTTTTTTCTGCTCACAGACACATGTACAGTGACTATATTCCTGTATACACAGATGGTTCCCAAACTGAGTTTCATGTTGGTTATGCTTTTGCTTGTGAGAATGTAGTTGTGAGTTACAAATTACATGAATTTACTTCCGTTTTTACCTCAGAAGTCACTTTGCATGGCGCAGCTTAGCCAAATATGGCTCTTGTGCCATTAAATTCAATCAACCAACCAACCAACCTCAGAAGTCACAGCTATATATCGAGCTTTACAATATATTGCTAATCATAAGTTTAATAAGGTGATCATTTATTCTGATTCTTGGAGTGCCCTTCAAGCCCTTATTGGAAAGTCGCACGACCATGCATATATTTCTGATATCAGAAATTTACTGAAGGAACTATGTCAAACTGGTTTTGAAATTCTTTTCTGTTGGATTCCTTCCCATATAGGTATCCAAGGAAATGAAATCGTTGACACTACTGCCAAATCAGCAAATGAATACCATAAACAAGCCATTACTTATACTGATTTACGTTCTTCCATTCGTAAATGGATTTTCCAAAACTGGCAGTACCAATGGAATCTTGAGACAGAAAACAAACTACACACAGTCAAACCTTTTATTGATCTTTGGTGTTCCTCCCTAAATCGCCGATGCGACGTTATTCTGACGCGATTACGTATTGGGCATTCTCGATTAACACATAAATATATACTTTTCAAGCAGCCACCACCAATTTGTAGTCGTTGTGGGGATAGTTTAACTATCCGACATATTTTGATTGAATGCCAGTCATTGGACCCATTGCGTCTTAAACATTTTAACTCAGTTGTCCCATGTCTTTCCTTTTTAATTGGACATAAACCACATTTTAACATTTTCCTTTATTTAAAGGAGGCAGGTTTCTTCAAAGAAATTTAAATTGTTGTTTCATTCGTTTCGTTGCTCTTATTCTGTTTTTAAGCATTGGATTGTGAATTGTTTATAATTGTTTGAAAACGTATTGCCAAGGACTTCATCTAGTTTCGGCGCAGTTTATCCAAAGATTGGATCTTGCGCTAGTAAAATGGTCACTCACTCAATCAATCAATCAATCGAATCTAATTTAACCGCGACAAATATGCCCCGTATAATTGTGAATTTAAAATATTTGAATTACAAAAAGCCCTATCCGAGGGTCATAATTCTTCACCAGGACCAGACGGAATTACATACCTTATTCTTAAAAATTTGCAGGAAAATTCTCTCTTAAACATTCTTCCGTTGTTTAACCGAATCTGGAAAGAGCGCGTCTATCCAAAACAATGGCAAAATGCAATCCGGGTAATCAAAATATTAAAACCCGGAAAAGATAGCACTGACCCTCTAAGTTACCGAACTATAGCACTTACCAGCTCTTTATCAAAAACACTTGAAAAAATGTTCAATTCCAGATTAATTTATGAACTCGAAATGAATAATTTTATACCACCACATCAGAGTGGTTTTCGTAGAGGACGCTCTACTCTAGACAATATTGTTTATTTAGAATCTCATATTCATAATGCATTTGTCAAAAAATACCATTTAATTTCAGTTTTCTTTGACGTTGATAAAGCGTATGACCGTACTTGGCGTTACGGCATCTTACGTACTTTATCAGATTATGGATTTTATGGAAATTTGCCGATTTTTATAAGAAACTTTTTCGTTTGTTCCGGTTCAAGATTTGGACAAAATTTTAAAGCAATATTCACTCCGTATATGGCAACATACCTGGGATTTACAACTTGATAATAAATTGCATACTATTCAGCCATCTATTTCTGGATTCAAGACGGACTCTCTCAACCGTAGATTGAGTGTCAAGTTGACAAGACTTCGAATAGGTCATACTTATTTTACTCACAGGCATCTACTTCACTCGGATACAGCTCCCATTTGTGTAAGATGCGGCATCATTAATTCTGTCCGGCATATCATTTGTGAATGTCCTAAATACCGTTTTCTAAGAGTAAAATATTTCGGAAGAGACTATCCAAACTTGGAAGATATTATTGGTGAACTTTTTCATGTTAATGTGTTTGCTTTTTTGCATGACATCCATCTTATGCATAATATTTAATTACCTTTTTGTAATTTGTTCCTTTCATTTGGAATCTTACTATTTTTAATGAGTGCATTTTCTGTATTTTAAGTTAATACGAGTTTGGCACAGCTTGGCCAATGTTGGCCCTTGCGCCAAGAAAAAGTAATCAATCAATCAATCAATCAATATAAGAAACTTTTTATCTCATCGTTCCTTTAGAGTTCGTGTTGGAGGTATACTTTCAAAATCTTTTATCCAATCCGAGGGCGAGTGAGTGAGTGAGTGAGGTTTATTGGCGCAAGAGCCATATTAGGCTATACTGCGCCAATCAAATGGTAAAAGATAAAAAACACTCGTTTGTTTAATTAACACAGATATATTAAGAAAAATAGTGTAAATATGAATTAAAAAATTATTTCAGTGAAACTTTAGGACTATGTGCCATGAAAATTTGAAATAATGAAACACGAGCTAAAAAGGAATGTTCAACAAAACCAGAAAAGAAAGTATTCTATATACAAGTTAAAAACCCAATAGCATTTAAAAATTTAAAAACATTTCGGTCCAATCCGAGGGCGTCCCTCAGGGAAGTGTATTGAGTGTAACGCTTTTTATCCTTCACATTTCAAAAATACTTTTAACTTTGCAAGTCATCCACGTAAAGACTGTTTTGGAGGGTTTGAGGCAAATATCTTGTCCGGGAGCCAGCATGAATGAAATTGAGAGCAAACTTCAAACTGCTATCAATAGTATCCTCTCATGGTGCGAACAAAACGGTCACACTATCTCATTGAGCAAAAGCTGTATTGTTCATTTTTGTAGAAAAAGAAATTTACATCCGGAACCAGAACTTTATATTTACAACCAAGCTATTCCTGTTGTTAAAGAAGTTCGTTTCTTAGGAGTTATTTTAGACAGTAAATTCAAGTTTTTATCCCACATTCATAATTTAAGTAAAAAGTGTGAAAGGTTATTGAATATTTTGAAAGTTTTATCGAACACATCTTGGGGTGCGGATCGTACTTCTCTCCTTCGGATATATCAGGCTATTATACTTACTCGAATTAATTATGGTTGTATTGTTTATGGCTCAGCACGCAAATCGGTATTGCGGAAACTTGATCCAATTCACCATTCAGCTCGAAGAATATGCTCTGGAACTTTCCTTACCTCTCCCATCGAGAGTCTCTACACTGAATGCCACCAAATATCATTATTTTTGGGACGTCAGAAATTCTCACTTATTTATTATTTTAAAATAATCTCGAACTATAACCAGCCTTTGAAACAACTGCATATCAATAATCCCTTCACCAGACTTTATAATGCTCGACCTTCATGCATCCACCCTTTCTTCGACCGTACAAAACTTTTGATTCAAGATATGAAACTCGAGGAATTGCAAGTTCTGTCAACAGGAGTTTTCCCCCATGCCCCTTGGGAAATATCGGTTAAGCAAATAAATCTATTCATAAATTTTAATAAAAGTGAAACGCCTCCAGTCATTCTTCAAACTTTATTCCAGAGTCATCGAAGTCAGTATTCCGACTATAGTGCCGTTTTTACAGATGGCTCAAAAACTGGTGTACATACAGGTTTCGGTGTTGTATTTGGTAATGTCTCATAGAGCCATAGTCTTCCTCATTCCTTTTCCGACGACAGCGCAGAGGCAATGACAATATTTTATGCCTTGCAACGAATTTCTAGAAGTCCATGTCAGAAATTCTGTATTTATACTGATAGCATGAGCATTTTAACACAACTAGGGAACACTTCATTTCGCTACCATTCAATTGTTTTGGATATTTTATATTACCTAAAACTCACTCAAAAATAACGGGTTCGAGATAATTTTTTGCTGGATTCCTAGTCACGTTGGCATTGTTGGCAACGAGAAAGCAGATAGTGAAGCCCGATTAGCATCAATCCATTTGCACCATAATATACCATATGATGACATCTGCCGCTGCGTGCAACAGCGCATTCATACTCAGTGGTAGGATCTCCTCAGGGGCTCACCTACTATAGGTGGGTACGGGTGTCCCAATCCCGAGGTTTCCAGGGAACTTTCCTCCATTTATATTTTATTCTCCCCTACGTCTTCTGCTGTCTGCTTTATCCTTCTTTCCCTCGACGGCAAGCGAGGGAGCTCTCCATGAGAAGCTGTCGCCGCTCTGTTTGCTTCTTGCTTCTCATGGACAGCCAAAGTCCCCACGTGTTGGCCGTGCGTGGCAACCCATTAGACGGGTGGTACACTGTGGTCCCCGGCGTATCAATCGGCTGGTATCCTAACCCTTTGGTTGGTCTGCTCAAGGGGATCAAGCGAGAGGGCCACCTTTTTTTTGGCTCTGCGTTAAGGGTGGTAGACGTTCCTGGAAGTGGCCCTTAGCGTACAAGTTCTGGCTAGCATCAGGGTAAGCGCCGAGGCTGGAAGCGACCAGAGCCGGTGGCTGCCTTCCCTTGTTGGGCTCCGTGGAGGGCGGTGCCGTCGGGGCTTGAATTTTGTTCCCTTTTTGCATGGGTTTTTCTAACACTTTGCCACGTTTACCTATAACAGAAGATACAAGATTTTTAATTTTGCTCACACCAAAGTCATTTCATAAAGTATCACCTTTTATAATTCAAAGATTAATTACTTCATTTATCGGTGATGTAAAAAATACTAAAAAACTTCCATCTGGGGATCTTCTAATTGAGACCTAATCAAAAACTCAAATTGCTGCTATGCAGAAATTAACAAAACTTGGAGACTTTCCTGTTGAGGTAACTCCTCACAGGACACTAAATTTTTCTCGGGGGTCATCTCTGATTTAGATCTTGTTGATTGTTCGGAGACTGAACTCATTCAGGAATTGCATTCTCAAAATTCTGTGCAGCTCATCGTATAAAAATCAAACGTAACCGCTCTTTGATACCAACAAAACATGTTATTCTAACCTTTAGTAGCCCTGAGCTTCCAAAATTTATACGAGCTGGCTACATACAATCCAGAGTTAAATCTTATGTTCCGAATCCTCTGCATTGTTTCAAATGGCAGAGATTCGGGCATTCACAAGGAACATGCCGTGGAAAACTTCGATGTGCTAAATGCTCTGCTGATGACCATGAAACCTCAGTTTGTAGCTCGCAAACACTGAAATGTTTAAACTGCTCCGGGCCCCACCCTGTTTATTCCCGTGACTGTCAAAAATGGAAGATGGAAAAAGAAATCCAATTTCTGAAAGTTAAAAAAAAATATTTCCTATGCAGAAGCGAAAAAGATTGTTTTAGACAGAACACCTA
Organism: Argiope argentata; assembly: GCA_026289955.1. Taxonomy (NCBI): domain Eukaryota; kingdom Metazoa; phylum Arthropoda; class Arachnida; order Araneae; family Araneidae; genus Argiope; species Argiope argentata. Next base: position 20,894 of record JAOUZG010046355.1, on the reverse strand, counting down.
AACCTGGCCTTTCTTATGGTACTGCCGATAAATCAGGATTAAAATGTACTGCATCCCAGACAGAGATTAAAGACATAATATCTTTAAATACCTGTTCTTGTAAACATTCGACTCATGAATCAGTAAAGAGCATTAATTTTCAAAAAACTGAAAACAATCAAAACCAAGCTTCTTCTTCGGGAAAAATTTTTCTCTTGTTTCTCAATCAAAGAATCCTGAATTTTCTTTAACAAGATTTCCTAAAAAGAAACGAAAGAAAACAAAATCTCCAACAAATGTCAGAACATCTGACACTGAGATCCCTCCTAAACCTCCAGATCCTTCTGAAATACCAATTACTTCAGATTCTATTTTATCAATTTGTCCGTCTACATCTGATATCTCCGACGTTGAGCCCCTCAGGGGCTCACCTTCTTTAGGTGGGTACGGGTGTCCCAATCCCGAGGTACCCATGAATCTTTCCTCCATTTATTGTTTATTCTCCTCTACGCCTCTTTCTGTCTGCTTGATCCTTCTTTCCCTCGACGGCAAGCGAGGGAGCTCTCCATGAGAAGCTGTCGCCGCTCTGTTTGCTTCTTGCTTCTTATGGACAGCCAAAAACCCCACATGTTGGCCGTGCGTGGCGACCCATTAGACGGGTGATGCACTGTGGTCCCCGATGCATCAATCGGCCGGTGGCTATCAACCTGAGTTGTTAGTTTGCTAGGGATCAAGCGAAGGGGTTACTCCTTGGGCTTGGCGTTAAGGGTGGTCACTGTCCCCGGGGGTAACTCCGAGCGTATAGGTACCGATTAGCGCTAAGGTAAGCGCCGAGGCTGGGAATGGCCAGAGCCGGTGGCTGCCTTCCCTTGTAGGACTCCGTGGTGGGTGGTGCCGTCGGGCCCGAATCCCCATCAATATCGTATGGGCAAACATAAACATTCTCCCTTAAGTGGGCACCAAAAAACTGAAAATCTCTCTATTAATCACTTTGACAAATATTTTATTATTAAAAGAATATCCACAAATAATGAAACATTTCACAATGTGTCTCCGTTCATTGTTGAAAAGGCCATTTCTGGCGCACTTGGTTCAGTCACATCAACACGTAAACTTCGCTCTGGGGACTTGCTTGTAGAGGTCAATTCCCACAAGCAGGCCCAGCAAATCACTAAACTGTCATCTCTTTCTACGATCCCTGTAAATGTTACTCCTCATACAACACTAAATTCATCAAAGGGTGTTATCACGTGTGGTGAATTATATAACGATACACTGGAAAAAATTACTAATGAATTGAAACCCGAAGGAGTGACGCATGTACGCCGTATATCTATTCGGCGGGATGGACAACTTCTTCCTACTAAACATTTTATACTCACCTTTAACAGACCTAAATTGCCAGATCGTGTAAAAGTTGGCTATATGAAGTTGGCCGTAAGACCCTACATCCCAAATCCTCTCCGGTGTTTCCAGTGTCAACGATTTGGACACTCGAAATCCAACTGCCGCGGGACACTCACTTGCGCCCGCTGTGCAGAGAAAGGCCATGATAACCAGCAGTGTTCTGCTGAAGAAAAATGCGTTAACTGCAAAGGGAATCACTCGTCTTTTTCTCGATCTTGCGAAAAATGGATATTGGAGAAACAAATCGTCTCTGTGAAATTTAAGGAGGATATCCCATACCCTGAGGCTAGACGTAAAGTCATTGCTCAGACACCCACACCTGGATTAACATATGCTTCAGCTGCACGAAAACAATTTTGCATTAATTGTTCCTGTACCAATTGTGCAAAGAGCTCTGGTCAAGTAAAACTTCCCGAAAAACCATCTGATTCTGATACTGAAAACTCTTTAACAAATGCTGAGGAAACTGAAAAAAAGATACATCCAAATCTAAAACAAGAATTAACAATTTTCTGAAACTAAAGCTTTCAAAACGTGGCCTATCCAAAAAAGATTTATCACCGGTTTTAAAAAAATCATCTTTAAATAGCTCTGTCGCTCTGGGACTTGCGAGTCAGGGCATTGTCCATAAGGATTTGTCATCTATTTTTGGTGGCAGGCCCAAAAGTCCCGATCTCATTGTTTTGCATCCGTCAGAAGGGGAGGATGAAGACATGAAAATGAGTTGCGATTTGTCAACAACTCAACCTAACGCTCCTACATCTTCTCAAGCGACAAACTTTTCTTAAATGGGTTTTTTTCTGTCTTGGAACTGTCGTGGCATTCGGTCAAAATTATCAGATGTCATGACCATTCTGAACGAATTTCATCCTGCCTGTTTCTGTCTTCAAGAAACTTTCTTGAAGACCAATACCCCACTAAAATTACGTGGTTACAATACTGTCCGGAAAGACGTCGGCGATTGTTCCCATAATTCTGGGGGCGTATGCATCTTAACCTCGAATTGCTATCCTAGTACACCTCTCACACTTCATACCGATTTACAGGCTGTAGCAGTTCAAGTGCATGTGCGAACACTTGTTACAGTTTGTTGTATCTATTTGCCACCCAATGAATCGCTTCGCCAGCAGGATCTTGATATTTTATTGGACCAACTTCCAGCACCTTTTATTTTACTCGGAGATTTCAACGGCCATAGTACCTTGTGGGGTTCTGTTACCACAAATCCCCGAGGGCAACTAATTGTACGGTTTATTACAAATAATTGCCTATGCCTGCTTAACAATGAAGAATTGACTTATTTTCATGAACCCACGCGCACTTTCCACAGTTTAGATCTTGCTATATGTTCACCAATACTTTTGCCGTTTCTAAATTTTGCAGTTAAAAATGATCTGCATAATAGTGATCATTTTCCAATTATAGTTTCCCATGCTGACAGTGGCAGTGTGATTCAAAGTTCACCACGTTTTCTATTCCAACGAGCCGATTGGGTTGGTTTCACCCAACGAGCAAGAATCACAGAAACTATGATTAATATTGCAGATATCTCGACAGCAGTCCAGTGCGTTGTCGACTGCATTATGAAAGCAGCAAACAAAAGTATTCCTAAGTGTTCAACCCGTCTACATAAATTTCGCCGAGCATGGTGGAATCAATCTTGCCATGACAGTTACAAGACTCAGAAACAACGTTGGAATAAATTTCGCAGGTATCCCACAACAGAAAATCTTGTCGCATTTAAGCGAGCTAAAGCAAATGCTCGTCGCATTCGACGAATTAGTCGGAGGGAATCCTGGATAAAATACGTCTCATCCATTACTTATTCCATGTCTAGCAAAAAATTGTGGAGAAAAGTCAAAGCAGCCAATGGAATCTACCCTGAATTTTCCCTTCCGGTGTTGAAATCAGGAAATGTAATAAATTCATCACCTTTAGATGTTGCAACTGCACTCGGGATGACATTTGAAAAAGTCTCCGCCGTTGATTCTTATAGTCCTACATTCTTAGTGTCTAAGAATCAAGCGGAAAGAAATCGTTTAAATTTCTCTTCCCGCAGATATTTTGCATATAATAGCCCTTTTAAGGAGGCTGAGTTAAAAAAAGCATTGTTTTCCGCCCATGATACTAGTCCAGGTCCTGATGGAATAACTTATAATATGCTTCGTCATTTAGATGAAGTATCTCTCATTAATTTGTTAAAATTATTTAATAGAATATGGATTGAACAAAAATTCCCATCAAAATGGCATGAGGCTACAGTGATTCCAATTCTTAAACCCGGAAAAGATCCTGCCAACCCTCTGAACTATAGGCCAATCGCTCTGACGAGTTGTGTGTGTAAAACTCTCGAACGAATGGTCAATGCCCGACTAATGTTTGAATTAGAGAAACGTGAATGTATCTCGCCGTTACAGAGTGGCTTCCGACGAGGACGCTCAACTTTTGATAACATAGTCCTTCTAGAAACAGAAATTCGTACGGCCTTTGTTCGCAGAAACCACCTTGTTTCTATCTTCTTCGACATTGAAAAAGCCTATGACCGTACGTGGCGTTATGGTATTCTTCGTAAACTTTTTAACTTGGATTTTAGAGGAAATCTCCCAATTTTTATTCAAAATTTTTTAACATCTCGAATTTTTAGAGTACGTGTTGGTAATTGTTATTCGGCTCCCTTTATACAAGCTGAAGGAGTGCCTCAAGGTAGCGTCCTCAGCGTCACATTATTTATCATTCATTTTAGTGAGATTATTTGTCAGTTACCCCCATCTGTTCAGGGGTCACTTTATGTTGACGATCTTCAGATTTCTACTCAAGGCTGTAATATGCATTTTATTGAGCGGCAACTGCAGAGTGCCGTGAACAAATTAGTTTCATGGTGTGAAAAAAATGGACACACCCTTTCTCCAGAAAAGAGTCATTGTGTGCATTTCTGCCGGAAGCGAAACATGCATCCAGACCCTGTAATTAAGATTAGAGAAACTAACATTCCCGTTGTTGGTAGCGTGCGATTTTTGGGAGTAATTTTTGATAGAAAACTTACTTTCCTTCCACATATTTTACATATTAGGAAGAAGTGTGAAAAATCCTTGAATATCCTAAAAGTTTTGTCTAATACTTCTTGGGGTGCTGATCGCCCGTCCCTTCTCCGAATTTATCAGGCCGTCATTTTATCCCGCATTGATTACGGGTGCATGGTCTATGGTTCTGCGCGTCCTTCTGTTTTGCGCAAATTAGATACAGTACATAATTCTGCTCTTAGAATTTGCTCTGGTGCTTTCCGTACTTCACCTGTAGAGAGCCTGTATACTATCTGCAATCAAATGCCTTTAGATCTTTGACGTCGTAAACTAACAGCACAATATTATTTCCGTATACAATCGATTCCGAAACACCCTGTTAGTATTTTGTCTCTTCCTTGTAGTCTTCGGAGACTATATGATGCACGGCCCTCTCACATCTTCCCCTTCAGTGAGAGAGTTAAAATTCTACTAAATGATACGGGACTTCATGAGGCTACCATTCAACCCATTAATTACTTTTATTTCCCACCGTGGGATATTCCAAATTTCTCATTCTTGAACCCTTTTTCGGGATTTGACAAATCCACAACAGCACCTATCATCTTTCAGAAGCTTTTTCAAGATCATCGCTGTCAGTATCATACGTACACAGAAGTCTTCACTGATGGGTCAAAGTCTATTAGTCATGTCGGCAGTGGAGTTATCTCAAATCAGATGTATAACTACAGTTTGCCCACGTCATTTTCTGTTATGTTTGCTGAATTGATTGCAATACTATACGCCCTTGAAGGAATTTCGACTTCTTGTACACGCGCCTTTTGTATTTACACTGACAGCAGGAGTGCTTTAGAATCTCTTTCCAATTTTGGTAATCTAATGCATCCAATTGCTTTAGAAATAATAAGTCTTCTTCAGTCCCTTGAAAACAAAGGGTTTAAAATTCTATTCTGTTGGGTTCCGAGCCATGTCGGAATACAAGGAAATGAAATGGCAGATGCTGCAGCAAAATCGTCCGGCCCTTTTCGTGAGCGAGTACTTCCGCATGGAGATGCAAAGACATGTTTTGCTCGGCATGTTTGCACGTTGTGGCAACGATCTTGGGAACAGCAGATTTTCAATAAGCTTTATTCTCTCCGACCAATAATTCGCGTATGGCCTACCAACCTAGTGCGTGGGCTCGATGTAAAGTTAAGTCGGCTCCGCATTGGTCATACCCGCTTCAGTCATAAATATCTTTTATTTGGAGACTCGTGTCCAAAATGTACGACATGCCATACAGCGCTAAGTGTGCGTCATGTTTTAGTCGATTGTCCTGTTTTTAATAATCATCGTTTCCGTTTTTTTAATTCAATATCTATAAACATGAGTGAATTAGTGGGTGAAAATCCTCACTCAAATATTTTTAAATTTTTACAGACCATTGGTTTTTTGCATTGTATTTAGATTTTTTAAACCTTTTTGAATGTTTTAATTATCTTTTACTTTTACCGTGGATATTTTTTAATTGCCATTTTTTGATGCGTTGACATGCGATAAAAAATTTAACCTTTGAATAGTCTTTAATTCCAGGAACTTTTTGAATATTTTGTAAATGCGTATTACCATTTGATTGGCGCAGCATGGCCATATCTGGCTTTTGTGCCAAAAAACCAAAACAACCTAACCTAACCTATCTCCGACGTTGAAATGGACCAACATTTCCCTAACAAATCGCCAATAGGCGGAAATGTTTAATTTTTTTTCTTCAAAACTCCCTTTTTTTCATGTCTGGTTTCATTTCTTGGAATTGTCGTGGGTTTCTTTCTAAAATCTTTGAAATAAAATCACTTTTGAATGAATACAATACTGCCTGTTTAGCCTTACAAGTGATATATTTAAAACCCTCAATAATTTCCCCCCTCAGGGGCTCACCTTCTTTAGGTGGGTACGGGTGTCCCAATCCCGAGGTTCCCAGGGATCCTTACTCCCTTTATGACTTATTCTCCTCTACGCCTTCTTCTGTCTGCTTGATCCTTCTTTCCTTCGACGGCAAGCGAGGGAGCTCTCCATGAGAAGCTGTCGCCTCTCTGTTTGCTTCTTGCTTCTCATGGACAGCCAATGTACCCACGTGTTGGCCGTGCGTGGCAACCCATTTGAGAGACGGGTGGTGCACTATGGTCCCCGGTGTATCAATCGGCTGGTACCTAGTCACCTGAGTGGCTAGACTGCTAGGGATCAAGCGAAGGGGTTACTCCTTGGGCTTGGCGTTAAGGGTGGTCACTGTCCCCGGGGGTAACTCCCAGCGTATAGTTTCCGATTAGCACCAAGGTAAGCGCCGAGGCTGGGAATGGCCAGAGCCGGTGGCTGCCTTCCCTTGTTGGGCTCCTTGGTGGGTGGTGCCGTTGGACCCGAATTACTTTGAATATCGCAAGGGGCCTAAAAACCGTTATCCCTTCAGTGGGCATAAAGTTTTCCATCCACCAAATATTCAGCAATTTGACATGTTTTTTGTAATCAAGCGCCTATCCGATAATGAAGAGACCTTTTCTTCCGTTTCCCCATTTCTTGTGCAAAAAGCAGTATCGGCTATAGTCGGGGACGTCCTGTCTATTCGAAAAATGCGATCTGGTGACCTTCTAGTTGAAATCAATACAAAAAAACAAGCGCAACAAATAATAAAACTTAAAGCTATCGCAAATATTCCTGTTTCTGTGAAACCGCATGTATCTCTAATTTTCTCCAAAGGTGTTATTACTTGCGGAGAGTTATTTAATGTCCCTTTAGATGAAATATCCAATGAATTGAAACCACAGGGAGTAACGCAAGTTCGCCAGATTACAATTCGGCTAGAAGGTCAAATCCTCTCAACCAAGTACTATATACTTACATTTCACAGTCCTAAAATACCTGAATTTATATACGTAAGCTATATTAAGTTACCAGTTAGACAATACATTCCGAATCCATTGAGATGCTTCCAGTACCAGCGATATGGCCATTCCAAAGTCAATTGCCGCGTTACACTGACTTGTGCCCGTTGTGCTGAAAAAGGGCATGATAGTCAGCAGTGTAATGCAGAAGAAAAGTGCGTGAACTGCGGTGGCAATCACCCTTCGTATTCTCGATCCTGCCCACGCTGGAACTTAGAGAAACAAATGACATCCATTAAAATAAAAGAAAATTCATCATACCCCGAAGCTAGGCGTAAAGTTCAAACTCAAACCCCTACTCCTGGTGTCAGCTATACTTTCATTGTCCAAAAATCGTTTTGCACTAATTGTTCCTGTGCCAACTGCATTAAACTGACTGAAAAAACAAAACCTCCTGTAAATGAACGAAACGAAAAACCTCCAGTAACTTCTGAATCTGATTCTGATAAGTCTATCAAAAGTCTTCCAGAATCGCCTAAACCCGACCTGTCAAAATCTAAAAAAGCTAGAAAGAAAAAACCTCAGTCTTCTCTGACATTAAAACTGGCGAAACGTGGTCTTTCAAATAAAGATCTTTCCGTGAAATTTCAAAAATCTACTTCACGGAATTCAGTTGCTTTGGGGTTGGCAAAAGATGGTATAGCCCATAAGAGCTTAATCTGCATGTTTGGAGGCACGCCAACGATACCCGATTTTAAGCTCCATCCGTCTGAGGATGAAGATGCTCTCTCTATGAGTTGCGAAGATCTGGCAACTTCAACAAATGGCAATTCTCTTCCCCATATAAAACCTCTCTCGTAATGGGTACCTTCCTTTCGTGGAATTTTCGTGGCATTCGGATTGGTTGGTTGTGTGGGGTTTACTGGCGCAAGAGCCAGATTTGGCCATACTGCGCCAAGCAAATTCGTGGCATTCGGAACAAACTTGTTGACATCAAGGCAATTTTAAACAAATTTCATCCTGTTTGTTTCGGTGTTCAGGAAACCTTCTTAACACCCAATATTCCAATTAAATTGCGTGTTTATAACTGTATTAGGAAAGATGCAAACACAGGTTCCCGCATTTCTGGAGGTTTCTATCTATTCACTTCAAATCTTTACCCGAGCACACCTCTCGCTTTACATACACCTTTACAGGCTGTGGCAGTGCAGGTTCACTTGCGAATATTAGTCACAGTCTGTAGTATATATTTGCCGCCTAATGATGTTATCGGGCAGCAACATCTTGACAACTTAGTGGACCAGCATCCTAAACCCCTTATTTTATTAGGCGATTTCAACGGACATAGTGCTTGGTGGGGTTCGGAAAGTACTAATTCTCGCGGGCGGCAGATCGAGCAATTTATTTCAAATAACTGTCTCTGCCTCCTGAACAATGACGAGAAGACTTACTTCCATGAGCCCACGCACAGTTTCCATAGTATTGATTTGGTCCTTTGTTCTCCTGAGCTCATGCCAATGCTGACTTTTGCCGTGAGTAAAGATCTGTATAACAGTGATCACTTCCCTATCATGGTCTCACAAGCTAATAGCGGAAGGGAAACTCCTTGTCTACCGCGTTTCCTTTTCCAGTGGGCAGACTGGGATGCTTTCACGCATTTGGCAGATATATCCAAAAGCATGGTTAATATTTATGACATCACAAGAGCAGTACAACGTGTCGTTGATAGCATAATAAGCGCTGCAAATGCCACCATTCCAAAGAATTCCCCACGTCTGAGAAAATTTCGCAGACCGTGGTGGAATGAATCCTGCCGCGATAGTTATAAGAATCAGAAAAAACGCTGGAACATTTTTAGAAGGTACCTACGATAGAAAATCTTGTTGCTTTCAAGAAAGCCAAGACCTTAGCTCGACGTATCCGTCGTCCTAGTCAGAGGGAATCTTGGATCGTTTGTGTCTTCAATAACATCCTCAACTTCCACTCAAGTCTTGTGGAAAAAGATAAAAGCTGCAAATGGGATATATAGTGAAACATCTATTCCAGTTTTAAAGACAGGAAACATTGTGCATTCCTCCCAATTTGATGTAGCTAATATCCTCGCCATGCTTTTGCACAAGTTTCCGAGATTAATTCTTATAGTCCCGAATTTGTAGAAATTAAGAATGCTGCGGAACGATTGCTCTTGCATTTTAATAACCGAAATACTTTTGCATACAACTCTGAATTCAGAATGTCTGAATTGGAAACAGCTCTATCGCAAACCCGTGATACATGCCCGGGTCAGGATGGAATAACTTACAGTATGCTTCGCCGTCTAAATGCAACCTCCCTCTCTAATTTGTTGCTACTTTTTAACAGAATCTGGACTGAACAAAAATACCCTAAACAATGGAGAGAAGCTGCCGTTATTCCAATTTTAAAACCAGGGAAAGATCCATCAAATCCTTTTCAGTACAGACCTATTGCCCTTACCAATTGTCTTTGCAAAACATTTGAACGCATGGTCAATGCTCGTTTAATCTTCGAATTGGAGAAAGGAGGATGCATACCCAAGCTGCAGAGTAATTTTCGCAGAGGAAGATCAACTTTTGATAATCTCATTCTGTTGGAAACCCAAATTCGCAACGCTTTTGTTAAGAGGAACCACCTTGTCTCGATATTCTTTGACATTGAGAAAGCTTATGACCGTGCGTGGCGCTATGGCATACTTTCGACACTTTTTAATTTTGGTTTTAGGGGAAACATGCCCGTATTCATACAAAACTTTTTATCACTTCGTACGTTTCGAGTTCGCATCGGTAATTCTTACTCAAACCTTTTTATAGAAACTGAGGGTGTTCCTCAAGGAAGCGTCCTCAGTGTCACACTTTTTATTGTACATCTCAGTCAGATTTTAAATCATTTACCTTCATTTATACAGGCCAGTCTGTATGTTGATGATCTGCAGATCTCATGCCAAGGTAATGACATGAATATAATCGAAAAACAATTACAAAAGGCAGTGAATAAGGTAATAATTTGGTGCAATAAAAATAGTCACACCATCTCACCTGAGAAAAGTCGATGTGTGCACTTCTGTAGAAAGAAAAGCATGCACTTAGATCCTATTATAAAAATAAGACATGTCCCAATTCCAGTAGTAACTGATATACGATTTTTGGGAATGACTTTCGATCGTAAACTCACTTTCCTTCCTCATATATTGAACTTGCGCAAGAGATGTGAGAAACACATGAATATTTTAAAAGTACTCTCTAAAACATCTTGGGGTGCCGATCGAACCTCCCTACTGCGTATTTATCAATCGGTCATTCTTTTACGCATGGACTATGGTTGCATGGTGTACGAGTCTTCCCGTTCATCTGTTTTGAGACACCTCGATACCGTAAACCATTCTACTCTCAGGATCTGCTCTGGTGCTTTCCGCACATCTCCAATTCAGAGTTTGCATATTATTTGTCACCAGTTGCCGCTTTATTTACGGCGTCAGAAATTATCTACTTTGTTTTATGTTCGTGTACAATCAGTTCCAAACCATCCCATTCATCAAATTGCTCTTCCAGAAAACCTTCGAATAATCTATGACGCCCGACCTTATCATACCCTTCCCTTTTGTGAACGAGTGAAAAATTTCTTGCATGGCTCGAAGCTTTATAATGTTATCATTTCACCTCTTGATCTCGTTTCCTTTCCTCCTTGGGATATCCCGCATTTTCCCCCCTCAGGGGCTCACCTTCTTTAGGTGGGTACGGGTGTCCCAATCCCGAGGTCCCCATGGATCTTTACTCCCTTTATTGTTTATTCTCCTCTACGCCTTTTTCTGTCTGCTTGATCCTTCTATCCCTCGACGGCAAGCAAGGGAGCTCTCCATGAGAAGCTGTCGCCACTTTGTTTGCTTCTTGTTTCTCATGGACACGTTGTTGGAAAACCCCACGTGTTGGCCGTGCGTGGCGACACATTAGACGGGTGGTACACTGTTGGTCCCCATTGTATTAATCGGCTGGTTGCTAGCCACCTGTGTGGTTAGTCTGATAGGGATCAAGCGAAGGGGTTACTCCTTGGGCTTGGCGTTAAGGGTGGTCACTGTCCCCGGGGGTGACTCCGAGCGTATAGGCTTCGGCTAGCACTAGGGTGGATGCCGAGGCTGTAAATGACCAGAGCCAGTAATTGCCTTCCCTCGTTGGGCTCCGTGGTGGGCGGTGCCGTCGAACCTGAAATATCTCAAATATCGCATGGGCGCTTCAAAAAAGGGTCCCTTCAGTGGGCATCATACTGTACCAATTCCTTTTAATATTTCGCTCCATTTTGATAAATATTTTATTATGAAACGAATATCCAATGTTAATGAAACATTTGATAAAGTGTCACCATTTCTTGTTCAAAAATCAATAACTTCAACAGTTGGTGAAGTTTCCGCAATTAAAAAGATGCGTTCAGGGGATTTGCTAATAGAGGTTAACGCTCGAAAGCAAGCCCAGCAAATTCAAAAACTAAAGGCTTTGGCGTCAATACCAGTTAGCGTCAGTCCCCACCAGTCATTGAATACAACAAAAGGTGTAATAACATGTGGAGAGTTGCTAAATGTCCCTATTGACGAAATTATGAAGGAGATGAAATCCCAGGGAGTTGTAGACGTTCGTCGCATCACCATTCGGCGAGACGGAAACCTGCTGGAAACGAAACACCACATTCTTACATTTAGAGTAGCAACATTACCAGAATCAGTCTACGCAGGCTATATAAAATTGCCGGTTAGGCCGTATATACCGAACCCGCTTCGATGCTTCCAGTGCCAGAGGTTTGGCCATTCAAAGACAAACTGCCGAGGATCTCTGACTTGTGCCCGCTGTTCTGCTAAAGGACATGACAGTCAACAGTGCTCCGCACAGGAAAAATGCTTGAATTGCGAGGGTGATCACCCATCGTATTCAAGGTCCTGTCCGCGTTGGCAATTGGAAAAAAAGATAATTACAGTTAAAGTCAAAGAAAATGTGTCCTATGCTGATTGGTTGGTTGGTTGATTGAGGTTTTATGGCGCAAGAGCCATGTTTGGCTAAACTGCGCCAATCAAATGGTAAACATGAAAGTGGTTAAAAGCCTGAGAATAAAAGATCAGAGGTAAAAATGACAAAATTCAAAATATGGAGAAAGAATATGCAATGCATAACAACACGATTAAAATGTTTTAAGACATTGCTAAAAAATAAAATATAAAAAATAAGACAAAAATGACGTCGAATGAAGTAAATTACTAAAGTCGTTTTACATTATATTTCTTTGTGTACTTGTCATGGACAGGGGTACTGCTCGTTTGACGATAAAATGTTTTAAAATCAACCCAATGGAATGGGCCACTTTTAAAATTTTCTTTGGCTGTAAGATTATCGGCTGAAGTAGGGGTTTTAAAGGCTTGTTCATGCAGATTAACAACAGGGGAGGTATCCTCAATAGTTTCATTTGGATCATAGTCTATGGTGTCTTCAACCATAGACGACCTTATATCCTTGTCGCTTTTGTTTCTAGAATTAACTGCCTTCGATTTATTTTCAGAAAACTGCATGGTAACTGGCAGAGAACCAGTTTTACGTACAGCTTTGGATTGATTTGCCACATGTGTTGAGGCACATTTCTGTTCTTGTATAATAGAAGAAGTAGAAATCTGCGAAGGTGAAGTAAACCAGAATTTAGATTTTTCTGCCATCGGTTCGTGTTGGTTTTCATCTGCGGACTTTAGGGTTTTCTTATGCCTCTTTTTCTTTGTTACTAATTGAAAATCAGTCCGATCCTGTGAGGTTGAAACATCACTGACAGGAGCGGGTACATTTTCATTCTTAGCTGTGCAGAATTCAGAAGAATTAGAGCTACAGTGTGTGTCTAAAGTCAAAGAAACATTCGATTTATCAAAAGATTTTGACTGTTTAATTTCTGTCTGAGCTATGGAAGCGTAGCTAGTGCTTGGAGGGGTTTGAGATTTTACAAGTTTCCTGGCTGCGGAGTAAGATATCCCATTTTTCACTTTTCTGCTAATTACTGCTTTTTCGAGCAACCACGTTGGACAATTTCTAGCAAATGACGTATGTGCACCTTTGCAATTTACACATTTTTCGACAGCGGCACATTGAGCACTGTCATGACCGACATCTGCACAACGGGCGCAGGTGAGTGCCCCGCGGCAAGAAGTTTTAGAATGCCCAAAACGTTGGCATTTGAAACAACGAAGTGGGTTGGGGATATACGGCCTTATTGGAAGACGCATATAGCCTGCTTTAATATAATCTGGCAGTTTCGGAAAATCAAATGTCAAAATTAAATGCTTTGTCTTTTGGAGTTCACCATTTCTCCGTATTAGAATACGTTTCACATGACTCACCCCTTGATTCTTCAATTCTTTGAGAATTTCTTCTTCTTCAACATTAAATAATTCTCCGCAGGTGATTACTCCCTTGGAGGAATTTAAAGAAAAATGTGGAATAACAGTCACTTTGATGTTATCAAATTTCTTCAGTTTCATTATTTGTTGCGATTGTTTCCGGGACTGAACTTCCACAAGTAAATCCCCGGAACGAAGTTTCTTAGTACATTTGACTTCCCCGATATGACTAGTAATGCATTTTTCGACTAAAAAAGGAGATACAGAATGAAAAGTCTCATTCGTTTCAGAAACTCTTTTCACGATAAAAAAAATTGGAAAAATAGATGTCAACGAATTATACGAATCAGTTTGTTGCCCACCGAAGGGAACAGATTTGCGTTTGCCCATATGACATTGGTAGAAATTCAGGCCCGACGGCACCACCCACCACGGAGCCCAACAAGGGAAGGCAGCCACCGGCTCTGGCCATTCCCAGCCTCGGCGCTTACCTTGGTGCTAGCCGGAACCTATACGCTCACAGTTACCCCCGGGGACAGTGACCACCCTTAACGCCATGCCCAAGGACTAACCCCTTCGCTTGATCCCTAGCAGTCTAGCCACTCAGGTGACTAGGTACCAGCCGATTGATACACCGGGGACCACAGTGCACCACCCGTCTTTCAAATGGGTTGCCACGCACGGCCAACACGTGGGGACTTTGGCTGTCCATGAGAAGCAAGAAGCAAACAGAGCGGCGAGAGCTTCTCATGGAGAGCTCCCTCGCTTGCCGTCGAGGGAAAGAAGGATCAAGCATACAGTAGAAGGCAAAAGAGGAGGAGAAAAATAAAAGGAGTAAAGATCCCTGGGAACCTCGGGATTGGGCCACCCGTACCCACCTATAGTAGGTGAGCCCCTGAGGGGGAAAATCCGAATCAGATTCTGAACAGTCTACTGAAAGTGTACCAGAAACATTTAAACCGGAAACATCAAAATCTCAATTGAGAAAGAAAAATCAAAGCTCGCTAAAGTTACGGCTTGCAAAACGCGGCCTATCCCAGAAAGATCTCCCTATTAAACTTAAGAAATCAATTTTGAAGAACTCTGTTGCCTTGGGACTAGCATCACAAGGTATTGTTCACAAAGACTTGCCTTCAGTTTTTGGAGACATGTCCCATAGCCTTGATTTCAAAATACATCCGTCTGAGGATGAAGAAGATCTTGAGATGAATTGTGAAAATCGGACAACTTCAACAAATGTTTTCATTCCTCCTAAAAAAACACTTTCTTAATGGATTTTTTTCTTTCTTGGAACTGTCGTGGCCTTCGTCCCAAAATTTGTGACATCAAGTACATGATTAATAAATTTCAGCCCATCTGTCTTTGCCTTGAAGAAACGTATTTAAAATCTGACTTTTCTTTGAAATTGCGAGGTTACCACTGTGTTCGGAAGGATGCAACTACGGGAACTCGTCCTGTTGGTGGTGTCTGCATCTTAATATCAAATCTCTATCCGAGCACATCTCTTGCTTTACAGACTCCCCTGCAAGCTGTGGCTGTGCAGATTCACGTTCGCACTTTGATTACAGTTTGCTGCGTTTACTTACCGCCAAATGACAAAATTACCCAGCAAGATCTAAACAACTTAATTGACCAACTTCCTTCACCCTTTTTGCTTGTAGGTGATTTTAACGGCCATAGTTCTTTCTGGGGTTCAGATAATACGAATTCTCGCGGATGGCAAATAGAACAGTTTATTTCTGACAACTCTCTATGTTTGCTGAACACGGACGAAAAAACGTATTTCCACGAACCGACGCGTACCTTTCATAGCCTTGATCTGGCCATCTGTTCTCTTGAGCTTCTACCATGGTTGACCTTTTCGGTTTCAGGTGATCTCTTTAATAGTGATCACTTCCCCGTAATTATCTCCTACGCTGATGATGACTGTGCCACTCTGCGTGGACCGCGCTATTTATTTAAGAGGGCAAACTGGTCACTTTTCACACAGCAAGCAGAAATCACCAGGGCTATGATCAGATCGGCAGATATTTCGTACGCGATACAAAATGTTATCGATTGCATAATACGCGCAGCCGATATATCTATTCCAAAACGTTCCACACGTCAACGGAAGTTTCGGCGACCATGGTGGAATGAGGCTTGCCACGACTGTTTGAAGAGACAAAAAAGATTATGGAATATCTTCCGTAGATATCCAACTACGCAAAACCTTATTGCATTCAAGAGGGCTAAAGCTTTAGCTCGTCGGATACGTAGACGCAGTCAGAGGGAATCATGGATTGACTATATTTCTTCCATCACATCATCTGTTTCGAGTAAACAATTGTGGAGTAAAATTAAATCTGCTAATGGATTATATAAAGAATTTCCTTTTCCTGTACTTTATGTAGGAAATGCCAAATATTCATCTCCTACAGATATTGCAAATTGCCTTGGTGAGACATTTGCGAGAGTATCGAGCGCTGTATCCTACAGTCTTACTTTTCAAGAGACTAAAAGACGCGCTGAGAGGGTTCCCTTGAATTTTAAAACCCGCAGATTCCATCCATATAACTCTAGGTTCAGTATAGTTGAACTTCAGAATGCTCTACGCAAGACTCATGAAACCAGCCCAGGACCTGATGGAATTACGTATAGTATGCTTCGCCATTTGAGTTCCACCTCCTTGTCCAACCTGTTGCTTCTATTTAACAGAATTTGGTGTGAAGAGAAATTTCCCTCTCAGTGGCATGATGCTATTGTGGTTCCTGTTCTGAAGCCTGGTAAGGATGCTGATAATCCATTAAATTACAGACCCATTGCGTTGACGAACTGTATATGCAAAGTCATGGAAAGAATGATAAATGCACGACTTATGTTTATTCTAGAAAAATGTGCCTGTATTTCCCCATTTCAAAGCGGTTTTCGAAGAGGTCGATCCTCTATAGACAATCTTGTCCTTCTAGAAACTGAGGTACGCAATGCTTTTGTTCAGAGACATCATCTTGTCTCGATATTCTTTGACTTGGAAAAGGCTTACGATCGAACCTGGCGATATGGCATTCTCCAATCGCTTTTTGATTTGGGTTTTAAAGGTCACTTACCCATTTTTATTAAACATTTTTTATCTTCTAGAGTTTTTCGCGTCCGTATTGGACACTTTTATTCCAATCCCTTTATTCAGGCTGAGGGTGTACCTCAAGGTAGCATTCTCAGCGTGACCCTTTTTATTATCCATCTCAGTCAAATACTCAATCAATTACCATCATCTGTAATAGGTAGTCTCTATGTTGATGACCTACAAATTTCTTGCAGAGGCAGCAATATGAGATTAATTGAGAGACAATTGCAGTCCGCAGTGAATAAATTGGTAGCTTGGTGTGATGATAACGACCATACAATTTCTCCAGATAAGAGTCGTTGCCTTCATTTCTGCAGAAAGTGGTGGTGGTGGTGAATAGATTTTTCTGGCGCAAGAGCCAGGATTGGCCATGCTGCGCCAAGACACATGGTAGAAATACGTTTCTAGACAAATTACATATAAAATGTTTTCTCCGTGCAAACAAAGTTATAAAACATTATGGTAAAAGAAGCTGTTATAAAAAGGTATGAATATTTAAATAAGAAAAGACATTCGTCAAAACGAAGTGTTTAAAAAGTAATAAAATTTATATAAAATAGATAACGTTAATAGCTGCTAAAAATTTGAGAATATTACAATGATGCTGTTCTCCAATGAGTTCACGCAAATCTGGTGATGATGAATTAAAAAAATGCATACCATAAAAATTAAATTTGGGACATTCAATTAAAATATGTAAAACTGTAAGGTTAACTTTACAATCCGAGCACATCGGTGCCCTCTCTCCAAACAAAAGATGTTTGTGAGTGAGACGTGTGTGACCAATTCTTAGTCTTGTCAATTTTACATCAGTCCATCGAACCGAAGCAACAGGCCACATTCCAATTGTCGGCTTAATAAAATGCAGTTTATTTTGGATTTCTTTGTTCCAAGAATCTTGCCAAATCGAAAGTATGTGACTACCATACATGTTAATTAGATCAGCATGAGGGAAAGGGCGCTGCAAAACATGCTCAGCGTTTTTGGCAGCAGTGTCAGCCGCTTCATTGCCGATTATGCCAACATGACTAGGAATCCATCTGAACAAGATATCATACCCTCTAGTCTGAAGATCTCTCAGACAGCAAAGAATATCAATTGCAATAGGATGCTTACACTTCAAAAAGTTACACAGTGTTTCCAAAGCACTCATGCTATCTGAGTAAATGCAGAAACAAGTTTCTTCAGAAAGAGCAATTTTGTCGAGAGCCAACAAAATTGCAAACAATTCAGCAGTCAAAACAGAGCACGAATCATGCAGGCGGTAACTGTATGTAATCTCAGGAAAGACAATACCACACCCAACAGATTGAGATGATTTTGATCCATCAGTATATATCGGTGTGTAAGCAGAAAGTTAATGAAGGTGAAAATTAAATAATTGATGAAAAATAACAGGAGGTGTAGTAGTTTTATCAAAATTCAAAAACGGGTTAAAATATGAAAAATTCGGATAATCCCAAGGGGGAAAAGATAAAAAGTTAATTGGATGAACCTCGACATTTCCAAGACCCAAATCTTGAATATAAATTTTTATTCTTTCATGAAAAGGAAGAATGTTATAAGGACGGGCGTTGTAGAGTCTATAAAGACTAGCAGGCACCGTCAAGTTCTGAACTGGGTGTTTGGGGAGAGAAATCATGCGGAAGAAATATCGAACTGATAACTTTCTTCGTCTTAAATGCAAAGGTAAATAATTGGAAATTACGTACAAACTTTCGATAGGTTAAGTCCTAAAGGCTCCAGTGCAGATACGTAATTCCGAATGATGCAATGTATCAAGTCTCCGTAAAATGTTTGAACGAGCAGAACCGTATACTTCGCAGCCATAATCAATGCGAGACAGTATTAGAGCTTCATAAATGCGAAGCAACGAAAGTCTGTCAGCTCCCCAAGCTGTATTCGATAGAACTTTTAGAATATTGAGTTTTTTCTCGCATGCCTTCCGTAAATGAAGTATGTGTGGAAGAAAGGAGAGTTTCCTGTCAAACATAACTCCTAAAAAGCGAGTCTCTTCAGTCACCGGAATGGCAGTATCGCGTATATTGACCACAGGATCTGGGTGAAGACTTCGCTTTCTACAGAAATGGATACAGCAACTTTTCTCTGGATAAAGTGTGTGTCCATTTTCATCGCACCAAGATAAAATGCTGTTGATAGCTATTTGCAGCTGTTTCTCAATCAGAGGCATATGTGATCCTTGACAAGAAATTTGGAGATCATCTACGTACAAGGTCCCGGTTACAGTTGCAGGTAAAACTTTAAGAATTTGGCTAAAATGCACAATAAACAGAGTGACGCTTAAAACGCTTCCCTGAGGAACACCTTCCTGTTGAAGAAAGGTATTTGAAAGACAATTTCCGATTCGAACACGGAAAATACGACAAGATAAAAAGTTTTTGATAAAAACAGGTAAATTTCCCCTGAGACCAAAATCAAATAATGTGCGAAGAATTCCATAACGCCATGTGCGATCGTATGCTTTATTGATGTCGAAAAACACACCGACAAGATGGTTTCGACGTACAAAGGCATTACGAATGTGAGTTTCCAACTGAATAATGTTATCAATGGTGCTTCTACCCTTACGGAAACCACTCTGAAAGGATGGAATACAATCGTTTTTTTCCAATTCGTAAACAAGTCTATTGTTAATCATACGTTCAAGAGTTTTACACAGGCAACTAGTTAAGGCGATTGGTCTGTAGTGTGCTGGGTTACATGGTTCCTTTCCAGGTTTCAAAATCGGTATTGCAACTGCTTCATGCCACTGGGAAGGGAATGTTTGATCTAGCCAGATTCTATTAAATAAGTAAAGTATGTTAGTTAAGGAATCTTCAGTCAGATGGCGCAGCATGTTGTAAGTTATTCCCTCCGGACCAGGGCTAGAATCATGAACTTGAGATAAAGCTATTTTCAATTCAAAGATTTGAAATGCACTATTATACGGATGAAAATTGGAGGTTTCGAAGTGGAGATTTACCTTTTCAGCACGACTCTTAGTTGCAAGAAATGTGGGATTATACGAGTCTGTGCTTGAAACCTTCTCAAATGTTTGCGCGATAACATTAGCAACATCTGTAGGGGAAGAGTATGTCATATGTTCTGTATTTAAAACTGTAAGAGAAAACTCCTGGTAAATACCATTTGCTGCCTTAACTTTTCTCCAAAGTTGCTTACTGGTTGTAGATGAAGTGATAGAGGAGACAAATTGCATCCATGATTCCCTTTGGCTACGACGTCGAATGCGTCGTGCATTTTCTCGCGCTTTTTTAAAGGCAATAAGATTCTTCGTCGTGGGATACCTACGGAAAATTCCCCATGATTTTCTTTGCATCTTGTAAGCGTTACGGCATTCATCGTTCCACCACGGCCGACGAAATTTTCGTGGATGGGTGAGCTCTTAGGGATAGCAACGTCTGCAGCACTTATAATTGTGTTAGTAACATTTTGAGTAGCTTCAGTTACATTTTCAACAGCAACCATTGCTTCTGTAATAACAGCAAGTTCAGTGAATGTTTCCCAATCTGCTCGCTGGAATACATAGCGTTGAGGATGTGGAGTTCTACAAGTACTATCAGCATGAGAGATAATGAGAGGGAAATGATCACTATTCAACATACTATCGCCAATGCTTAAATTCAGCATCGGGAAAAGCGAGGGAGAACAAATAGCAAGGTCAACACTGTGAAAAGTATGTGTCGGCTCATGGAAATGCGTTTTCTCATCATCATTAAGGAGACAGAGACAATTTTCCGAGATAAATTCTTCAATGTTTTTTCCTCGAGAATTTGTGGTATCTGAACCCCATAAAAGGCTATGGCCGTTAAAATCGCCAATCAAGAGAAATGGTTTAGGAAGTTGATCAACTAAAGCATTGAGGTCGTTTTGCCTAATAGTTTCATTTGGTAGTAGATAAATACAACAGACTGTAACTAGAGTCCTAACGTGAACCTGGGTAGCAACAGCCTGCAGAGAAGTATGAAGAGGAAGTGGTGTACTGGGGAACTGGTTGAAGGTCAAAATACAAACTCCACCGGAGCTAATTCTCCCAGTATCAAAATCTTTCCGCACAGAATGGTAACCACGTATCTTAAAAGGAATATCTGACCTCAGGTGAGTTTCCTGAAGGGCGAAGCAAACAGGTTGAAAGGAATTCA
>JAOUZG010046327.1:0-25553 GCA_026289955.1 Argiope argentata | reverse complement strand
TTAACCTCGGTTCTGGCATGTTGGTTCTTCTGTGTTCTATCTGTAAATTCTGTTAAAAGAGGCTGTGAACGCGGATGTGATGATTGAGTAGCAAAAGTCGTATTCTTGGCCATACTCGGCGGTACTACAAAACAAGAGACGCTGATTAAGCTTAAATCGCTGACTACCTCAGCGAGCTGGTCCATGGTAAGTGCCATAAGAAACAACAACAACTAAATGTTTAAGGAACATGAGAACTCGCTTACACACTTTCCGAGACTTGTCCAATCACTGGAATGGAAATAGTAGAGTTCCCTTGGTTTATTTCAGAAAAAAGAATAAGATCCTCCTATTCTACTCATTTTTTTTCTCCGGCAGGTAAAGCATTTCTTGAAGAGGAACAACACAGCATCCCATTTACCACCAAACAGATCTTGTATAATATCCAGTTTCAAGAAGGGTTCAAACGCTTTTAACTGGCCCACTTCTTTTTGCATGGGTTTTGCATTATTTTGGACAACCCCCTCTGCATTAATTTTACAAATGGACAATTGGATCATAAAAGAAAATATTATAATTTACAAAACCTAAAATAATAATAATAATACATCATGGTTAATCTTTCAACTGCTTAAGTGATTTCGATTTTTACGAAATGCAATGTGTAAAGGAAATTTAATAAAAAATTGCACTCGTTTAGCATCTGAAAACTATATTCTTTCTGCTGTTCTTTTCCCTAATTTGAATAGATGGCGCTGTCTGCGCTCGACTAAAGAGACGTCCCCCTATTGTTGTAGTAAGGGGAAGGTGCTTGACGTGTCTTGACGCGCTGCGTAGTTTTTTGTAACAGAGCTGACTTCTAAACTTTCTAATACTTCTTAATTTTCTAAATTTTGTTAGCCACGTTAAACATGTTCCCCCTTTGTTTCTAAATTCATTTTAGAAGTTTTCTGTTGTGTGTGTACGTTTGTGTAATCTGTAAATAAATGTTTGTAGTATTAGAATGCTTATTTGTCCTTTTAGCTTAGACATTACAATACGAATTACAAAGTATCAATATTTTCATAATTTTTACTCTCCAACTATTATCACAACAGCTGATTGCTTTTAACACAATAGCACCCTGTTAAGTTTTTCTTTTTTTAACTTTACTGCGAAGCACAAGTTTTTCACTAGCGAAACTCTGAAGCTGAGAATTTATGTCATTCATGAAGGCTCAATGTTACATTCTCGACATTCATTCTAAACATTAATGACATTCATGACCTTGTCTGAACTTCCCAAAATTTGAATGAAGCCCATTCACAGAATGTGACTGCCTAATTTTTCGAATGCAAATGTCCCATCTCAGAGAGGCCCTTTTCCCCCTGCAATCTGTAGTTAACGGCGTACGCGCATTTTCTCAAGAGCTTTCGTGTGCTTTTTTTAACACTTAAATTTTGTGGTGTTTGCTTAGAGATGTAATACAGAATGATGTTTTTGTGTTCTTGTTGGTCATTCGTGTTCGTCAATAAATGTTTTTGTGCTAGATAAAATGTCTGATTATTGAGAGCTAAAAATAGAATCTAGATTTTAGATCCTAGATAATTTGAACCACGTAATAGAATTAGAATGGCGCTATTGCGTTTCGATTTATTTGACTAATGCTCAGACGCCTATGCATCAACCAATTTTTGGTGTATCGGCTAGGAAATAAGAAGTCGTATTTGATAGTATCGTGGTTTAGAAAGAGCTTTCGTTTTCAGATACTGGCTTACGTTGAAGGAGAGAGAGAGAGCAAAAAGTAAGGTAAGAAATACGTTTAATATAGAATTTCGATAGAAATGATTAGAATTGATATGATAATAGTATTTTCATCGTTAGATATAGAGATAAACGAATAAAAATCAAAATGTCTCAAAGTCGAAGGAAAAAGGAAAAGGGAAAATCAAAAAGTCGGAAACATGACAATAACTAAGGGCAAGGTCTGGACTGTAAGGTGAGTGTTAAGGATTCTCATACCTTTCATGTCTACCTTAAATCATCACGACTTTTTTGAAACTCACGACACCACCATTGAACACTTTTCAAAGAGAGACACTTTTCCCCATACGTGGAGTGCATTTCCCTGTGAATTGCTATGGGCGTTTGTCCCTTGCTCCAGAGAAAACGAATAACACTTCGCTGCTCATAAGCTGTGGGTGTCTGAAGAACAATCGCCATCTTACATGACTGAAAGCAGCGTCGCTCATCGGAACAAAAGGCAGATACGGCTGGTACGGTTCAAGGAACGTTCACTGTTGGGAATGTATATGTTCGCTTTGTATTCACAGCCGTATTTGGGCTTAAAAAGTAGGCGCAAATACTTTTTGATTTTCCCTCGTATAAATAGAAATTGATATTATTGATGTTGTGAAACATTCGAAAATGATTGATTTGATTATGGAATTTCTAGAGAACTTTGATTGCTACTTTTTGGTGAATATTTCTTTGGATTGAAATATTGCTTTTGTTTTTAAGTACTTTTATATTGTATACTATTGAAATTAGTTACTTATATATTATAAGAATGGATGAAAAAAAGAAATTGAAAATGTCTAGAGCTGTCATTCGCACAGCAGTAACTAAACTTATAAATAAATTGGAAAGAGAATTTGAAGAACAATCTGTTGATAGCTTACAAGGGCATTTATAATATTTAAATGAGATGTTAAGACAATTAAGAGAATTAGATAGTAAGTTTCAAGAAATTATTTCAGTAGTAAACGAATTCATTAGTGAAATCGAAGCTGCTTTTCAATATAATGAAAATATTACTTTATGATGTTCTAAAATTTCAAATGAATTAACTGTCTAGACTGATTCTAATTACTATCACAGTTTAACCCAAGTTTGGCATTGAGTACAGAAAGTGGTTCATTAAAAAATTCGGTTATTGAATCTGCTGTTAATTCTAACAGAATTGTCAATTCTTTCGCTCTACCTAAAGTGAGAATCGAAAAATATTTCGGTGATCCATGTTTATGGTTAGAATTTTGGAATAAATTTCAAAACTCGATTGACCGAAATGAAAGCTTAAAAAAAACAGATAGATTTATGTATCTAAAATCCTTGTTAGGAGGATCTGCTGGTAATGTAGTGAGAGGGTCTTTTAAAAACCATTTCAATATCTAGACTTGTATTAATAAGTGATATCTTGAGTAATAAAATCTCCATAGCTCTAAAGTATCCAATGAGTCATTATTTCTGCACCGATTCTTCTATTACTTATTTTTTAATCAAAGGGGAATCCAAGCAGATTTAAACCCTTTGTGAGAAATAGAATTTAAGAGATCCAAAGATTTACCGCTCCAAAAAATTGGCATCATTGCCCTGGAAAGTATAATCCTGCCGATTTGATATCGAGAGGTATGTCGGCAGGTGAACTCCGAGATAGTGAATTTTGGTGGCATGGTCCTTATTGGATAACACAGAATGAATGATCTTGGTCCAAATATTTGGAACTAACAAAACTGTTAGATGTTGAAAATATAGAAAAGTACGATGAGAGGGTTTATTTTAACTTCAGCAGTTGTAGGGTGCCCATCAGAGAAGGATTTAATTGAAAACTATTCTTCATTTGCCAAAGTAGTTAGAATTACTGCTTCGTATTTAAGATATATTAATAACTGTAAACTTAATATTTCTAATGGAAAGAACGATTATTTAAATGCTTTCGAAATACAAAACACTACAAAAATATTAGTAAAATATGTACTATTATCTGAATTTTATTCAGAAATAAAAAGTTTACAATTATAGCCCCTAATTCCGAAAAATAGTAAAATTTTATCCCTGAATCCATCATTTGACAAAGACGAGCTGCTGAGAGTTGGAGGATGATTAGGATTTTCAAATCTGTCAGATAACCAGAAGCATCAATTGCTCTTACCTAAATCTCACTATATCACAGATTTGCACAATTTTGTTAATTTTGGATGACTCGTTTCGTCTGTGGTCTAACTTGAAACAAGATCTGTAATTGTTCATACTTTGTATTTCAAATTTTGCTTCCAAATACAAAAGTACAAACAGGGTTTTAAACATGTGTTACTTCAAATAATTAAAAATATATATAAATGCTAAGAAAATATCATTAATATTTATTTAGAGAAAAGCATGAATATAGTTTTATTCTGAAAAACATTGAGTAAATAAACTAATACCATTTAATACTGAGAAATATTCCGTAAAGTAGTGAAGATGAGGGAATTAATTTCTAGAGATTCATACCTATTTATAGTTATTTGAATAAAATTCTCTTTTATAATTTCCATAGGAATATAAATAATATCATTAAAATGATAACAATACATATGACATTTCACTGAAATAAAATATAGCCATTTTTTTCTTATCTTAAAATTTACCACACAGGGCTATATTCATTTTATCAAACCTGGCTAGTATTAAATAAATTTATATCAAAAGAATGATTTTTATAAACAGTTTGCTAATCACCGCATGGTATTTTGAAATAATTTGTTGTTTCTCTTACTTTTAATATCCGATATTCTATCATCAGATTGACTAATACATTGGTTCTAAAACTTTTAGACAATGCGAGCCTATTTTTAGACTAAGTATTTCGGCGACCCCCCCCCCCAAAGATTTAACTCTATCTAAAATTTAGACAGAGATTTTGAGAATTTTACATGTACTCAAGAATTCGTAGAGTATGTGTCGGGTATTGGCGCCACATCTCTTGACACTTCATCTTTCTCCTTACTAGTATCATCTCATCGCGAAACTTTGATTGAACAGTTTGCAGGTTACATTCCAGTTAAGGATATGAGTGGGTTTGTGTGGATAGTCAATCCGTTCAGTGAGCAAGCCGTAAGAAAAGCTGAGCTAAGTGTCCGTCATCATGATCAATTGATAGAGATTTCAAGTGATCAGCAGATAAAGTAACTTTTAAAAAAGCTTATATTGACACATTTTGGATACATATTAAAAAGGAATATCTAGAACTGTCCACAACAGCATTAAAAACTTTGATTCTATTTTTGTACACATTACAACTGTGAACAAGGATTCTCCATAATGGTAAATTTATAAACAAAGTCTAGAAATCGTTTGACACCGGAAAATGACATTGTTTTGTGTGTTAAAAAGCTCATTCCAGAAATTAAAAAAATGTTTAATTCCAAACAAGCTTATGTATCCCATTAACTAATAGAGCACAAAAACCAACTTGTATGTGTATTAAAAGCTTTATGTGTACTCTTTTTTAATGAAAACTACAGGAATAAATTAATTTTTAAAAACTTTTCTTCCTCATCTCACGACCCCCCTAGGGGCCACGTCCTACCTTTTGAGAACCAATGGAGTAATGGATAGGGGAGATACAATAAATTTTTAGTTTGCAGTTTCTTTTTCGCTTTCTTTACTCTTTCTCCTTCTTTTGAATGTTCTGAGTGAGTGGCAGTTCCTCTCCTTTCATGGTGATCTCGTTTCGCATGGTTTCAAATTTTCTGTCATTAATAAAATACATTTTATTCATTCATTCAAGCTCAATACATTTTTTTAAAATTTGTAAAGAATGGCACTCGATGTCAATACAGTTTTTTCAAATATTAATTCATTAATTAAATTTAATTAATTTTTAACATTTTAAATATAGTTCTAGCAGTTTATAATGAAGGTTGAAAACGACAGGCAGTAGCTCAGACGGTAAAATGCAAGGGTTTCATTTTTTTCAAATAATGATGAATGCGAGCTCAATTCTTGCGAAAATCAATAATGCTTTGATAAATTATTTCTATTAACTGCAATTATTTAATAAAAAAACTAAAACTAAATTTTCTTTGTTGACTTAAGTAGAAATCGACTTAATTTTCTTATATTACTTGTTTGAGATATGTTTAATGATGGATGCGTGGGTTTAAAATAAATTATTAATATCATGTTCGAAAATACTTCATTCTTTACTGCAATGCTATTCTATTGACAGCCGCGGTATTTCGCATTCTTCTAATAATATTATATATAAATTTCTTTCACTAAACAATTGATATTGATTTTTGTTGTTGTTGTTTTTATGGCACTTACCATGGACAAGCCCCCTGCTAATACAGAAGCAGATTTTAGCCGAAAGGAGCGTCTTTTATTTTTGAAGTAGCGTCAACTAGGGTCAAGAATACGACTTAACTACACACTCATTACATTTGTTTACAAAGTCCCTTTTTAAAGGGGGCACAGTCACACATCCCGCAGATAGCACACAGAAGAACAACCATGCCCGAACCGGGATTCAAACCCGGGGCTCCCAGATCACGGGGAAGACGTGCTACCTCTGTGCCAGAAAGGCGGCACACTGATTTTAAGTGGTTTAAGGTTGAAAAGTGTCAGAATTCTGAATTTTAAAATAAATGTATGCAATAGCAGCATTTCGGTATTGGAGAAGCTATGCACAGTCTTTTAAATATTGCTTTGATTGTTTTTTTTTTTTGCTTTGTATATTTAGTATATAGAAGTAAGCTGTAATTAAAAGTAAAGAAAATACTTTTAATCCCATGAAAGAACAAAATTTATATGGATTTTTTTATTAATATATTTTTATATGATTTTCGCATCTCGATATGGCTCATGTAAAATTATTTCCTGAAAATTAAATACATTAGAGTAAGTATTTGGACAGATGATCAGGTTTCTCATCTTCTCTCTGTAAGCTAATTGCATTCCATTCTCATCTCTTCTGATTCTTCGTGGCATTCTTTCATGTGCGGTTCCTCTTTCTGATAAAATCAAGTAGATTACTCATGGGCAACTCAAAAAGCAACATTGCAATCACAGATAAGATTAATGCCCAGATGTATACATAAAGGATATGGCCCACCTGCAATAAAAAAAGAAATAGGGTTTTAAATAGGGTTTATTTCAATTTAATTGTTATTTAACAATATTTTATTGCAATTGTTATCTAACAATAAAGATTATTCTTAAGCAAAACATTTATGTGTTTTCACAGGATATATTTTACATATTTTTATTACAATAATATTTTTATACAATAAGGCAATATTTAAAATTACTTGAAAATGATGATTGTCTCGATAGTTATTGCATACTAATTTTGCATTAAATATCTCCTTTTTATCAAGTAGAAGAGGACATAATTAGGATGTTTACATAATTTCAGAAGACGAACAATTCAGAGTAATTTTACTCACGCTATTTAAAATCAAATATATTTAAATGGAAACATTTTATAACATTCCTTCAACTAGAGATGAGTTAAGTCCTGTGTATGAGCATTTTATGCTTCGTAGAATAGCTATTAACGTTCGAGTAGGCATTTTAGACACTTTTTTTCGACCGGTTAAAACAAAATTACAAATTAAATTTCAAGACCGGTAAATGATTTAGCCACTGATAAATTTAGTTTAAAATTTGATAAAAACAGACTTTAAATGGTTAAATTAAAATGAGAAATGTACACATTAGATGATAAAAATGAAAAGTAAATAATTTATTTCCCTATCTCATATTTTAGTTGTGTTCACTTATACTCGAGCAGAGGGACAAACAAATATTAAGAGATTGGAAGTTCAAAATGTGTTACAAATCAAAAATTTAGATGTAAAGGCTATATAACAAATTTTATTCATAGACCTAAAAATATTTTTATTGTACTTGTACACATATGGAAAAAATTCCAAATATATATTTTTCGGATTTAAAGTAAATCTGAAACTTCGTGAAAATTTCGTGTTAATTTCTTTTTTTTTTTGCAATGACAGAACGTTATCTGTAAATACCTCGTATACGAGAAATCAAATATAAAAAAAAATTTACAGTGAATCACAAATATTCATACGGACTATTTTCCACTATCTTCTAGAAAATAATATCAGTGTATGCATATAGAGATTTAATTAGTGGCCACTGTTATACCAAATTCATCCAGATTTCAATTTAGTTTTATTGTATGATAAAAGATGGCACTACGGGTTAAACTAATCCAAAATACTAGGTCATATGAACAAAATTTTTAGCAAAAACCGAGCTTTTGGCATTCTCACAGGCTCTCTCGAGATGTGAAGGTTCTTCGTCTCTGGCAACAACGAGTTCTTAATAATCTTACGGCGCAGTAGAAATTAGTGTTTTAAAAGTGCAGATATCTTGTTAGGCTTCGCCCTTTGGTGCCATCTAAGTATTTTAACATCTAACTTCAATGTAATTAACCTTGCATGTTTTAATTGTTAAAGTCTTACAATTTTTTTACTGTTAGTAAATTAGCTGCCTTATTTTAAAACTTATTTCTTTTCTTAATCAGTATCCTAAACACTGATGATGAGCATTTTGTCCCACCCATGCACACTATAGATATGCTAATAATATTATTTTGTGTAACCTTTAAACTTTCTAATACAAACCAAAAATAATTATAACCCTTCTAGAAAATACAAATTTTTTCCATCATATTTAATTAAAAACAAAAACAAGTAATCGAAAAATTAAAGATTATCCCAAACAGATCTGAAAAACTATCTTTCAACCATTGAAATAAAATTATTCTCTACATTTTTGAAAAAAGAAACAGGGAGAAAGAATTATAAGAAACTTTGCTGCTTTAACAAAAAAGCAGTTCAAAAAGGAATTCTAAAAATTTTGTGTTTTTCTTTTTAATTATGAAGTTTAGTAAAGGGTTTTCTCATTCATTAAATGGTAGTGCAATGAATTTATTTAAAGGAAACAAATCCTTGAAAAACTATGATTTTTTAATTACTTGTTTTTATGTATGAAATTTTCAGATTTAATCAAAAGAAACTAATTAATTTTTGTAAATCAAATTCATTTGCCCATTTATGTTTTTTTTCTTAGCAAGTCCAAGGCAAAGACACAATACTTTTCGAACACAGGTCAGAACCCCTAATCAAAGTTACAACACCATGTGGTATCTGTGACCATTGAGCAATCGGTTTTTTAAATGAATGAGCGAAATCCTTAAAAAATTAGTACTGAAAATTCAGTCAAACATGCAACGCTTAGTCATACATATAAAAACTTATTGCATTCCTGTAGGCGAATTCTTACGTGTTACGAATGCTTTTTTAAAAAAAATTTCAGCAAACCAAAGAGAAAAGAGAAAATTCTTCAACATCCGAAGCAGCATGAAACAATCTCAGCACAAGGGCAAAGTGAATCAGATATGTGCAGTAAGACAGTTTGGCAAATGGAAATAGAACCTTGCAGGAAAGTATGCGGTTCAGGCGACCTGAAATGAAAAAACAATATTTGAAAAAAAAATCAACATCAAATCTTAAATTTTTAAGTATACAATCAGTATCATGTGAGGATATTGCGAAAATTGAAACTTTCAATAAATTCTCATGGAATAAAATAAACGTGGGTATATGGAACAAATCATATTTGGTAGAATAAAGAAAACCATGGAACACGGGTTTCAATATGTTCAAAAATAGCGTTGACTCTATCATGTGAGATTATTATCATAGACAACATATTTTAGATGATTTATTATAATGATAATATGGTGCTGGTTTGGTTAGGAGGTTTTGGTGTCTCCGAAATTTACGGGCAAACAATATTTTTATCTGCTTGTATCAGTTTTTTATGATTATTAAGTATGCTTCTTTGGCAGCAGATGCGTTTTTAAAATCCTAACAAAGAACTATAACGTAATAGCCGTTATTTCATGCCAAAAGCAACGTAATCCCATAATTAATTTTTAAGAGAATTCAGATTGCAGAATCGTGGCCGAAAATCATGGAGAAAACATATATTGACATTTTAATTTCATTTTACTCCAGCAGCGTAGCACAATTATTAAAAAGGCATATAAAAGGGGTAAAAAGGGACGAAACATTTATCCCTGGTCTTATGTACTATGATATTCTCATAAATCTCACACGCGTAGATTTCCGAGAGGAATTCTTATAGCAGCATTAACTTTGTGTTGATCTTTAGACAAGGGAAACGGAGGATTCTTTAAACAGAATTCAGTTATATACGTGATTTATTATCCATCCACTGGCCACGTGGACTAAAGGGCGCATTATCTTTATAATACTTCATTTGTTTATTAAATAGAAAAATGGAAATGTATCAGAAAATAATAAAATGAAGTTAGTATGGATTAAATTTGGAAATTACTTACTTAAAATCCATTCTTCTAAATGATTTTTTTTTAATTTTAAGGGTAATAGATAGAGAAACATAATATCCCAAATGTTTTTTCCAAATTCAGGGAAATATAAAAATTGGATATCCATTAAAATCTTGAGTTCGAATTTTTTGAAAATTACAATAATTTCTCTTTGCATAATTCATAAATTAGAAAATAAAAGAGAATGATAAATTGACCATTAAACGAAGTTATCGCTGGAATTTACTAGACTATGAATTCATTGACGCTATTATAAACTCTATAAGTTATATCAATCCAAGAAAATGTTGACAATATTTTATCTAATAAGGCTTTTAATATTCCTTTTCCTCTCTGAATTTAAAAAAAAAGCTCGGAATAATACAAAAATTTTACTCTTTGTTGAAAAATTGATAGTAGAAGTAAAATCACATACCTCCTTGGCCGTTCACACAAACATACATTATCCAAGCGAATCCAACAGCAAAAAGTAAGCTCTTCAATCCATTATAAACAGCATTTTCCATTAGATCTTCTTTTCTGTTGTGCATTACAAAGAAAGAAATTATTATCAAGACAAAACTTACAATCCATCCAAAATGCATTGACACCTGGAAAAAAAACAATAGTATTTAATATAAGGAAGAAATGAGTATTTCCAATTTATATTACATTTTCCCACTTTACTAATTTTTTAAATTTCATATTGTGTTGTTACTTATGTCACCTGCGATGGACAAGCCCCGCTGATACATCAGCAGATTTTAAGCCGAAGATATACGTTTCTTATTTCAAGTAGCACCAACTAGAGCTGAGAGTAGGATTTTAGCTACACACTCATCACAGTCACTTGCACAGTCATACATCTCGCAGATAGCACACAAAGAACTGGGAATCCCAGAACATGAGGAAGACGCGCTACCTCTGTGCCAGAAAGCCGGCCATCTCTTATTGTGCATACATTTGTGTAAATCCCATTTTTTAATTAAAAAACAAAATTACCAAAAATTACAGTTTGTTGTTACAAATTGTTTAGTCACAACTGATCAATTTTTTTATTAAAAATAATTTATTTCATTCTTAATAAGCAGCTTTACAACGAAAAAAAATACAATCAGCTACAATAGAAATATTAACATAAGAATTAATTGGTAATAAATATGTTTAAAAAGAGGCTCCTTAAAAATACATAAAAAAAATTTAAAAAAAATTATGACAGAAATTTTAATTTAAAATTTACTTGATCACTCAGTTTATCCGAAAATTCCTCTGAGAGTGGTCGTACTCGCACGAAACAATTATTAATTTCTAATACTAAGAGAGGATAATGGATATGAAATTGTATGTAATTGAAATTAAATATAAAAAATATCCCCAATATGAAATCTAGTAATTTAAAGTTTGATTTATTGGAATAATTAATAGAAGTGTTTTCCTAAATGCTTTATAAGTTGTGTTTCTTTCTATATTCCCTATATTGTTTTTTTCCTACCAAATGATATTTTAGTGTGTGCAACTTTCCTTTGCAATTATAAATAATAATAACTAAGTTCCTTTTCTTAACACCTGAACAACTTTTTTTAAATTTAATACGAATATTGCAATGAAATAGCTATCGTGTATTCTCTACAGGATAATTGAGGGGTTAACTAAAAGATAAAAATTGAACATTAAAATTTTTCTGAGCATTTTTTGTTAAATTTGAAGAACATATGCTAATGGAAGCTGGTGACTTATTTTAATAAAATGAATACTTTACCATAATGTTAATGGTAATGCCTGTTTGTATGTAAAAACGGAGAGAAATTTTTAAAACCAAAGAAAAAAATGTATTTTGCTCTATGCAGGAGCTAAAAAGATTAATTCCTTTTATTTAAATTTTTCTCCACTGTATTTCCCCTCCAATTACAACTTTTCCCCCGATAAAGGTTTTGAAAATTATTTTTTTCTCTTTTAGCTCAATGCACAACTTAGGCGATTTGCAATTTGAAGTAAAGCCTGTGATACTCACTTTCATCAAGAACATATAAAGCAACAAGATGTCGATGTTGATTTATGGATATTTTCCCATTGCTCTAATTCAAAAGATAGGAAATTGGGAAATCTACGCAAATAATTTTATTTTCACTCCCAATTTCAGAACTATATATGTTTCTACTTACTAAATTTTTCATAATTTTTTTATCAAAACAATTCTAAATTACTGTTTGTATATTTGAAGATGTTCAAAATAACAAGGTTAAGGAAACGGATACTGTTCCAAAAAGGAAATGACTTACTTTACTGAACCTCAATGTCTGGTGATTTATTTTTCTTTTAAATGTATAGTAACCCAGCAGTATTCCAACTAAATAAGAATTAATTCTTGTATAAGGTAGTTGATAAACATTATCATAATACAGAAAAACTCTGAAAAGAAAAATAATATTTTATAAGTCTCAATCAATAAACATTTAAAAATAACCCATTTTATTTTTATTACGATTTATGTGAAATAATATGCAATGTCACGCTGACTTATTTTTAATTTATAAAATTATATTAAATTCATATTTGTGATTTCGTGATTAAAGTATTACAGACATACCTATCATCATTAAAAACGAAATCTCCGAATTTCATTCAAACTCAAAGAATCATACAAAAGAGAGGGATATTTTCCATAAGTTTAGATTTTGAAGTCGTTTAACCCGTTCTCATATTACTTCCTATTGAATTAAAACCTACTTGCATACATATAAGTTCATCATAAAATAGAAAACTAATCATTTGTTAAGAATATTCTTTTTTTATATAGAAAAAAGCTAAAGAATTTGTCGATTAAGAAGAAAAGCGTGAGTTCCAAAAAATTCTAGAATTCTGGCGGTATCTCGATTGGGAGAGAGAAGATAAAATATCTTTCTAGAATCTTCGTTGCCTTCTCACGGAGACTACGAAAATTCAATGCACAAAGGTGAAATTAAGCCAGCTGAAAGAAGCTGTCACGAGAATTTTTTTTTTCCTTTTCAGAGTTGATTCCCAAAAAGTTATATCTTTCTTTATGCTGCTGCGATTGTTTAGTTACAACTTCCAGTTTGCACGCGTGCTGTTAAATTTTACAAGTCCTGTCTTTGTGAGCGCTATGCCTGTATTTTGCTAACTGTATTTTCTTGCTTTCTTGTTATATAAAACAATAATATTTATAATCAGACTTGTTAGACTTTCCGACATTCTCCCCTTCGGACGAATTTTTCCGCAAAAATTGAAATTAGTATTTTTGAGTAGGTATTTTGGAATTCATCTGAACAAATTTCATTCTAATTTCCTAAACCCTTTATAAAGAAACAAAAAAGAATGTGCATGTGTGTGTTTGTGTCATTGATTTAGAATTACAGTATTCAGTACAACTACACCTTGCAGAGTGGAAACGCTGCTTTAAAATTTGAACTAAAAAGTTTTAATTAAAAATGTATCGAAACTTTGGCGTTTTCCCCAAGATTACTTTTAAAATTGTTAATACAAAAATAATTTATAACTTTTTAATTAATTTTTTTATTCATATAAAAGTAGAAATATAATATTTTCACTGAATTGTGATATTTTTTAATGTTTTTTATCAACATCCTTCATTATTACATAGAAATTAAAAACGTTTTTATTGTTGAAACAAATATTTAATATCGTAGGTCACATAAATTATATAAGTTAAACAAAGAAAGAAACAATTAAACATTTGTATATTTTGTGTGAGAAATAAAATAGCGAAATTATAAAAAAGTAAAAGATAATGGTGAGATATAATGTAAGCATTTATTAAAACATTGTTGGATATGATTCAAATGTGTATACATGTGTAAAAAGAATAGAACGAAAGAGAGACTGTTGACTGAGAGCAGCGATAATGCTTTTAAACAATTTTATCTTCAAATATTCTTTTGATAAGAATCTTAAGATTTATGTTTCGCATAAAATCATCTGAAATTAAAAGCACCCATGATCCTCAGCAAATCAGTTTGCCACCACAGAAAGGTAGTGAATTAAAAATCAAAATAAAAAATGCTTACTTTTATTCAAATAAATAAAATTAATATTGAATTATAAAGCAAAATCCAGAATGTAGGAAATGTATTCAAAACAAAATCAATGGTGAATTATAAATTAATTCAAAAATGTATTCAAATCAATAAAAAAATCTACTTTTTAATATAACAATAAAAAATGTGTGTTTTTTAATTGGTATTTTAAAATTATTTTTATATTTGAATAAATGCATTTATCTCTGTAATGATGTGATTCTGATTAAATTTGTTAGCTAAGATGAAAGATTTTGCTTATACTTTACCTGTATAAGAATGGTGCTAATTCATCAAGATGAGAACTCATTCTGGTTAAACCGTCCACTAATTTGAAGTGCTTCGTTATGGCAAAACTTGCAAAGCAAGACAAAAGGATGCATAAGATGGTGAAACTGTATCCTAGATTTGGCCGTCTGAAAAAAATAAACATAAGAGACACATTAAACACAAAATTCATATCGATATTTTGGTAAATTTCGACGCTTCATGCCTCCCTGAGTCCAAAAAACGTTTCTATTTGAGCACAATAATTAAAAAAAGGTTGTGAGCTAAGCTAATAGGGTTCACGTCACATTTATTGGCTCTGATCAGCTAATTCTTTTTAAAGCCAAAATACGGCTGTGAATACAAAGCGAACATGCACATTCCCAGCAGTGGAAGTTCCTTGAACCGTACCAGCCGTATCTGCCTTTTGTTTCGATGAGTGGCTCTGCTATCTATAATTTAAGATGGCGGTTGTTCTTCAGACGTCCACAGCTTATGAGCAGCGAAGTGTTATTCGTTTTCTATGGAGCAAAGGAAAAACGCCCATAGCAATTCACAGAGTAATGCACTCCAAGTACGGGGAAAAGTGTCTCTCTTTGAAAAGTGTTCAATGGTGTTTTCTTGAGTTTCAAAAAGGTCGTGAAGTCTTACATGGGAATGAGCGTTCACTGGAAGAATCTGGATCGTCCACCTTACAGTTCAGACCTTGCCCCTAGTTATTTTTACGTTTTCGGTCCACTGAAGAAGTTTCTGGCAGGACAGAGATTCATATGTGACGAAGAAGTCAAGACAGTGGTTCCACAGACAGCCGGAAGAATTCTACCACAGTGGGATCTCTAATTTAGTGCTGCTATGGGACAAATGTCTGAACTGTTGTGGTGACTATGTGGAGAAATAATGTAAGGTATGTAGTACACTACGTATATTTGTAAATATGTATATGTACCTGTTTAAATATGTATATGCACCTGTAAAAAATAGGCACAAAGACTTTTTGATTTGCCCTCCTATTCAGAAAAATAGAATAAAATTCCTTTTTTTTCCATCTTACTTCTGCATGTCTTTTTTTCTTCAGTCTATATGTTTAATAGTACTTAATTCTGAGATATTGATAAGAAATTTCTGTTTAATAATGCCCCGAAAAAATATTTGACTGAAAAAAAACATTTCTTAAAAGCATTTATTAATAAAAATTCATTAATAATTGTTAAATAAAGAAATGAACTGCATGTCTATTGAAAGAGAAGAAAATGAGGTACAAATTCTCAAATTATAAAGTAAATATCCCCCAAAAGCCATTTTGAATTTTGTTTTAACAAAGTCAGTAAAAGTTTTAAAACTTTAATATAATTTTTTAGTAATATATACTTATATATGTCGTTATCAGGAGACAAACATTATTTTTGCATTTTGCATTTTGTTTTTGTAATCTTTTACAGCTAAGTTATTTATATTAAAAATTAATTATTTTTTTAAAAATAATTTGTGAAATTTCTTTAAAGCAGTTCGCAATTTTTATATGAGTTTAATATTTTAGAATATTAACTAGGAATTATTTTTCTAAACAAAAACAGTTTAATCCGTTTGTTACTAAACCGCATTTTAAAAAACGTTATTAAAATAATTATTTACGCTGAGGTGAAATGTTCAGACTACTACTAATTTTAAATAATTTGAATAGAACGAAACAAATAGCTTACCTCAATAGTAAAATGAGAAATATAGGACTAACAATGTAAAACTGCATTTCAAGAGCAAGATACCAACCCCATTTCATGCACTGAAAGTAGATAAATCATTAAAAATAAGTAATATAAAAGAAATTAAGTCAATTTCTACTTAAGACAACAGGAAAACATTTTATTTTAGTCCATTTTTATTAAATAACTACAATATAAGTAATTTATCAAAAAAATTATTCATTTTCACGAGAATTGAAATCGCATTCTTCAGATTTACGCGAAAAATAGTAGAATCCTCGCCTTCTACCGATTGGGCTAATGCCTGTTGGTTTTGATTTTCCTTACCAACTACTAAAACACTATTTAAAGTTTTAAAAATTAATTAAATTTTATTGATGAATGAATATTTGAAAAAAAAACTATTAACATCAAGCGTCAACCCTTGTAGGTTTAAAAAATGTATTTGGACTTAAGTGGATGAATAAAAGGTATTTTAGTAACGATTGAAAATTTGAGCAAGAAATAAATATTTATAGGGAGAGTTTGAGCTAATAGAATTGAAAACAAGTAGCATAAAAAACAAATTTTTAAAATCAATTCCTACTAAGGTTAACAAAGAAAAAATATTTTAGTTACTTTTTATTAAATAATTACAATTAATATAAATATGTATATAAAAACGACAGAATCATAATATTAAGCAGAAACATAGAAAGTGAATTTCCTGGCAATTCCCATTCTCCTTTCTAAATATGGTGTTCAAATTCGCAAATCAAGGGATGCGAATCCAGCCGCACACCAGACTATCCCTGCCTGACAGTTACGATGACAATAAATAATTGATCAAAAAATCCTACAGGTGTGGAATTTTCACCGCCAGTTGAAAATTCAAAGCCAATTGTGACCACGCAAAATGCGTGATTTTTCTTCACCAGTTGGGGAATTCAATACAGATTAGAAATTTCTAATTTTCTTTATTCTGAATTACTTTAATTCGAAAGTACTTCAAAATGAATTGGAAAAATCGATTAATGAACAATGTTTAATTTTAAATGCATCAAACATTATGAAGATAAACAGAATCGTTTCAAATAATCGGCCGAAAACATGTTAAACTTAACCTCATTAGTGAGTGGAAAAAAATAAACTGAGTTCTTTACTTATTTGGTGGCGGGGAAGTGAAGATTTTTGGCGACAAAGTTAGTTTTTAATTAATTAATAAAAAATTAATGAATAATATTTGAAAAAAATTGTATTAACATCTAATGTCATCCACTACAAGTTAAAAAAATTTTAGTTGAACTTGAGTGGATGAATAAAAAGTATTTTACTAAAGATTGAAAATTTGAACAAGATTTATATATAGAGGGAGAGTGTGAGCTAATAGTAGGAATTGAAAAAAGCATATTTTGGAAGAAATTGCTACAGTAGTTCAGTAAAGAAAATGAAAAAAAAATCGCCTCAGACCAAAATTTATTGGCAACAATAGGGTATAAAATCATAAGATAAAATAAAATTACAACTTTTCCGTTTCTGTCCATTACCAAAACCTATGGCACTGACATTTCCTTACAAAAGTAATTTCAAGATATTATTTTATAAATTTATTATTTTATGAAATTTGGAACCAAATTTAACAGGTGTTTTACTGTGCGTCGGTCTGAACTTTCAATCAATGCTAACGCGATAACTCACAAACGCATTGACTTAAATAAATAAAATCTGGTATGGGATCTTGTGACAATATTTAGAGTTCTATATCAAATTTTGTTTGGTTTCGTCTAAATATATACTCAACTTTCTAATACTTGTGTCAGAAACATATAATCAGTCAAAGGAAGTCTGTTATGTTCATTAAAAACTACAGATTCACGACAAAGTTCGATTTTTCTTAGCTATTGTTTACCAACTGCATGCAGTTAATACACAAATTTGAATTTTCTTTACTATATTATAAAACCTACAACTCTCATACGTTGAAATTAGAATCCGTACCCATGTTGCTCTCACGGCCTTGCGCAGAATTTGTAATTTATGCACAGAGAAGGTTTGAACTAAATAGAAGGGCACACTTATTAAAGTGTATGCAATAAAGTTTCGAGGAGACAACAGTAGCTGGTTAAAAATATGAGCCACTTTTTTTAAGATAACATATTCAGAGTGATTAAAAAATGTTCGCAAATTGAAAAGATAGATCCGTCATACAACAAGGAACAAATATCGCATGGGAACAGAGTGGCACAAATGCCTGTAAAAGGCACTAGAGCCACGAGTGAGCGTTGTTATGCAAACACGATCTGAGCAAGCGGAGGTTGTCTTCATTCGAAACCTGGATGCATTTGGAGTAACATGGCTAGTTGCACGCATAGCGAAACGAATGACATGCATTTGATTTACGGCATGGGCAACTGCATTGAACGAGTAGTCTTCTGAATGTATCAAAAGAAATATCCTGGACGGACTCCCGCACGTTTCAGCGCAGACGTCAAAGCTCAACTGCACGCCACTCTTTCTGACAACTGGATTGGTCGCGGTGAGCCAACAGCATGGCCGCCCCGATCCCCAGACCTATAGCCCTTAAAAATTTTTATGATGATTTTTAAAAAGGACTTTATATGAAACACCTGTTGCAACATTTTCTTATCTACGATGATACCAGGAAGCAGCGTTATAGATTCGTAACACTATCACAAAAAACGTAACAAACATAACATAAATAGAAAGCACAACAAAATAATGAAAAAATTGAAATCTGCTACCTGAAATTTTATGTTATCATGTGAGAACATTATTAATTTTAAGGCACTGTTTATCTTAATTAAGTAAAGTCATTAACCAATTTAAACAGGTTTGAAACAATCATGTGACTATCAGAATACGCATTCATTGGTACATCGAGAATCGGGTATATGGTGGACATTCTGCCAAACTGTAACTAGTCAAATGGGATAATTATCTTCACGATTTTCTAATAACTCTAAAAGCGGAAAATGGATGCCTCAAAAGTGATAAATCGCTAATTTTCTAACGGTATATTTTGTGGCTTCAAAAACCTCAATTCAACACAACATCATATCCTCACATAAAAACATTTTAACAAGATAAAAAATTGCAACAAATTTGCCATTGACTTAAATTTTTGAATTACTAATAAAAAAACCTTTAAATCATTTAAATTTCTATTTTAAATTTTTTGGCGATAAATCACCAAATGAGACAACCATTTGCATTAATTTCTAATAACCCTAAAAGTGAAAACTTGATGCCTCAAAAGAGATAAATCGCCAATTCATTGCCTTCGCATTTTGAGGCTTCACAAACCTCAAACCAAAACAACATCAGATTCTCACATGATAATAAAGTAGACATAACATCTAATCTAAGAGAATGCCTAGTATTTTACTGTTTAATTTTTCGATTTCTCACCTGTTTTGCATATGATAGAAAATTATTTATATAAAATAAATGCCACCACCAGTAGTCTCTGCATACTGAATATAGCTGATAGCATGAGTCTCTGGCATTTCCACATGTAGAGGATAGAAATATTGTGTGAATTCCTAACACAATCATGTATACAGGTGTTAGTCTGTAAATGGAAATAAAAATAATTAATAATGGCGTGAATGAACTAAGGATATCATAGGCATTTTGTTATGTTTTAAAAAAATTAATAACTCATATTCTATTAATATAGTTTTATCTTCGTCGTTTTGAGTAACGACAGTTCATGTAAAAAGAAATGAAATGATTCTAAATCTCTAAAAATTACACTGCACATTTAACTCCAACTTCTTCTTTATTGTCGACCACCCCGCCACCACTGAATGTTGCAGTATCGACAGGATTTGTTGCGGCCGAATGTGGACTGTAGCAATCTCCATCCTTACATTGGCCGAATCTGTCAAACTGACATTCTCTTCGAGATCATTGGCCTTAAAGTGGTCAAATACTGACCACCTCCTCCTCTACAAACTTTCAAACAGTTGGCAAAAGACTGACAATTTTAGACATCATGTCCTTCAGAGTCCTAAGATTACTTGGAACCATCAGTACTGAACTCAAGTCATTATTTTCCAACTTGCAGATGTTTTCTATGATTGGAGATTTCTATGCATTCTTTTAAATAGTGGTAAACAGTACCAATTCCTCCACAAAGGCATTTATTTTCCGGCATTCTTCCAAATCATTAGAAATAGGCAGGGAATCTCCCATGCCCTGATATAATTTAGACTACCTGAGGATAGTATCTTCTTATTTTTATTTCTGGATTAGGAATAAAATCGTAAGTTACTCTTCCTCTTTTGGACATATGCCATATATCAAACCACTGTGGCTTAATTTCTTCTCTCAATTCCCATTTTAAGACACTATTTGATTTGAGGACAATTATATCCACACTCTTTTCTGTGCTGCCATCCTTGATAAACTCTAACTCTGTCGAGTCTTGTAATTTGCTTTTTAAAAGAAATTATGACAATGCACCATTATTATCGTGTTAATGTTGATATAGCTATTCCATTTTGTTCAAAAAAGAAAAAAAAAGTGATTACAAGAACAGACCCAAGAACACTTGACGGTTAAATATTAAATAACAAAATTTTCACAATTATCAAATGTAATAGCATATTTTTCACAATTATAGAATCTAACAGCATTTTCTTTTTTCTAGAACCAATAAATTATTGCAACATTTTAGTATGCGGTTATTTACAACATTTAGTATGCGGTTGTCAACAATTTTATTTATTTTCATTTCTTTCTTTTTTTTTGCCAACCTATTATTATGTTCTTAAGATTTCCAGAATGTTCTAGAAAATAGAATATTTAGGTGTACTTCTGAAAAATTCTTTACTTATTGAAGGAGATTCAAAAAATTGGTCAATAAATTTTAAGGAAGTTAGGGAGGTGTGGCTAAAAATATTTTCAAGTGGTCGGAAAAAAAAGAATCAACACGCGAGCC
Source organism: Argiope argentata (assembly GCA_026289955.1). NCBI lineage: Eukaryota > Metazoa > Arthropoda > Arachnida > Araneae > Araneidae > Argiope > Argiope argentata. The sequence continues at coordinate 4,481 of JAOUZG010046327.1, read as the reverse complement.
ACTGTTAAGTAAGTCACTTTTTGGAGAACAAGGCACCAAATATTGTCACATACCACATTATCCGGACAATTCCAGAATTCGGATACTTCCGACTCTACATCCAATTTCTTCAAGAAACTCGTTTAATTTAGAAAACCTATCTCTATTGCCAATTATTGCGGATAACTGCAAATACTTATTTTTAAAAAATCTTAAATTTACATTATCCGTATTAGCAATACAAATAAAATCAGGAATGTGATTTTAAAAACAACTCTTTCAAAAAAAAATCCAATGATTTTTTGCATCTATCATTGTTGGCAGTTATTGGGACTTCCTCCATGAATATATCTCTAAAGATGACTCTCTTAAGAAAATCTTGGAATTTATCCCATTTATCCCTGTTCGCAATTATTGCGGATACCTCCAGAATTGTAATTCTGAAGACAGTTCTTTCAAGAAAATCAAAATTCTCTGATTTCACTGGGCTATTTCTTTGGTAGTTCTTAAGAATACCTCCAGGAATGTTACAATGGAGACAATCCAATAAAGAAACTCATATAAGTTGTCACATCTAACTATGATGGTGGATGGTATAAGTCAAGCGATTTTCTGCGATGGCAGGATAAAATTTTATTCTGAAATATTGTTTTTGCTATGTATTGTTTCCTTGCCCATAGATTTCTCTCCCACCACGAGCACCTAAGATATAAATGAGAATGAGAAACTTCTGACATGGTGGTTGACTCTCGCCAATCCAGTGGGTACAGATACTGTTGGGGTCAGTTACCTCCTAAGATGGCTGGCTTGCTTCCAGCGGGAAGGATGGACAATGATGGACTTCAGGATTAATTTTATTACTTGCCAATTTTCTGACGGGGGTATGGTATTTAATTCATATACCTTAGTTAGAATCGGAGTAACCAAGTTGTGGTTAACCCTAAATTTTTGAATGCTCATAGTTGGTAGTTAGACAAAATTAGTATATCGTCCTTTAGAAATGAAGTACTTTCCATTAAAAAAAACCGTCTGGTATATAAACATATTGATTCGCACCGCTGAGGTTTCTTTATAGCTCAAACATAAGACATTGAAAAGGGTCTCCATGTGTTTGTGTTATTATTGCTTAATCTCGAATTTCAGTTTTTTTTTCTTTTTATCGTTACCAGCGTGCTGATGAAGGAGAATAAGCGATGAAAAAATAACTAATCCTGTAAATATAAGTGAAATTTTTTATGCCGTAGGAATCAGTACAAAACTAACAATACTACTTTTCTACCTTCTATTGTTTGTAAGAAAATATAAAATTTATTAAAAATAAATAATGAATAATGATTACACTAATAAAACAGTTTTCTAAAAAAATAGCTTAACACTGTTATTATTTCTTTTAGAAAAAAACAGCATTGCTTTACGAAAACATATTAATTTGTATTACATTAGACAACCCATTAGAAAAAAAGTATTAAATTAAATACATAAAAAAAGCATTGCATACCTTACGAATCTTTTAATGTAGAAATAAGAAATACAAATTTTGCCTTTGTTTTTTATATAATCTTTGGAAAACGTATATCCATTCAGAAAGCCACTAAAAAAAGAAAAAGAAATTCAAATTATCAAAGAATTCTTCAGATTTTCCATATTATAAATGCAATCAATTCTGAGCTTTTAACATGCACAATATATGTAATTATAAGATGAAAACTCATTCAAAGAAACAATTCACTGATTTGCTGACTTAAAGCCATATATCTATTTTTAAAAAAATATTACGATGTATTTAATCATGCTTATTGAAATGTTCCTGACCTATCTAATAAAAAATTTAAATTCCTTTGTTCTTATACACTTTAAAATGTCTGTAATCTATACTATTATTATGAATGTGAAAGTTTGGATGGAGGGATGGATGATGTGAGTCAATCACGCCAGAACAGCTGAACGAAACTGGATTAAATTTAGTACGGAGTTAGATTATGGTAGAGAACAGGACATAGGCTACTATTTATTCCAGTTTATTGAGTGGTTATTTTTTTATCCATTGAAAACTAACTTTCCCGCCAAAAATCTTCATTTCCCCACCTTCAAAAGAGAAAGACTTCAGTTTGTTCCCTCTCAAACGCTTCTGTTTATTTTTTTACTATTTGATGCATTTAAAACAAACATTGTTAATTAATCGATGTTTTTTTCAACATGAAGTACTTTTGTATTAAAATGAAACATAATAAAGTAAATTAAAATTTCCATTCTATATTGCGTTACCCCAACTCATGTAGAAAATTCACACATTGCGTTGTCTAAATTAGCGTTGAAATTCACGCATGCGCATGGCTGCTTTGTTTTATTTCAAGAAATTATTTATTCTAATAAAAGGATTACTTTAATAAAAATTATTTGTTCTCATAAAGTTCTCATAATATTTTGTTTAAAATCGTCTGCTTACGAATTTCATAAGATCCGAAAATAATAAAAAAATAGAAAAAAATGAAATATAACTGTTTTTTTTTTGTAAATAAAAATAGTTATTTTGGCATTTATTGTGTCTATATTTAATGTGTTAGTATCTGCTAATTGAGCTTAAATTCTAATTAATTACCTAATTTTTAGCCCATGTTATTTTATTCTAAAATTTTATCATATTTCTTGATACAAATTCCACTTTTTTATTCAATTATTTTCAACAAGAGCACTAAAATGTGTTGACCTTCTCAATCTCTCAAACTTAGAACGAAGGGATAAAATTCCTTTATACCTATGCGTTCTTTTCAGAGACAATTTCTTTTCTTATGTCTACCCGTGTCCTTTCCTGCCAGAATCTCTAGATTAAATCACGGGGGGGGGGGGGGGGAATTCAGTCATTTTATTCTTGTACTCTTGGGCTGCGTTCCCTACTTTTTCTATGTACAAGTTATTGTTTTCACTTGTTGAAGTAACTTGAAGCTGCTGCCAAAAGTGTCATTTCGACTACGCACCTATCAAAATAATTCTACATGTATGTCATTTGAAAACATTGCAAAACATAAAAGTAGAAATCATTTCTTTATCATAATCGGTAAATATTTTTTTATATAAAAACCTGACAGATAGTCAGACAGGTTAATTTTTTAATGTTTCGCCACTTTTAAAATTTCAAAATGGCGCAAAAATTAGTGACACGTTTTAATATTTGCATGAACCATTAATACTGTTAAAGAATGAAAAAAAACCGTCCTTGATTTTTTTCAATCACTAAAAAATTTCAATTAAATATTACTCCGAGTTGGTCATTCCCATTCTTATTTGTCAAAAATTAATGTCCAGAACAAAACATCAGGTCTTTATAGAGCATACATGTCATCTCTTTTATTAAAATTAGAGCTTAAAATAGTAGTCAGTACATTTACGATGCAAAATAAATTAGAATTTAGTAATGATTGTAAAAAAGTCCAGCAGGCACAATGTCCTCCACAGAAATAATATTGATGCATTCTTCAATTGCTCAATGTTACATTATTTTTACGAATATAATAATTTTCACACAAGAGTGATAAGAAGAGAGCAGACTTTATTGTCTATGAAAACTAAATATTCGCAACTCAAGCTTCAAAATTCACAGGGAATTAACTCTACTTAATCAGCTAATTTCAAATAATAGCCAAGCTGTAGATTCTCATGGCAGCGAGAGAAGATAAATTGTCTAAAACTAAGCCTACCAAACTTAGCTCTCTTTTCGAACTCAGCTAAGTGCCCGCCTTTAAGGTGAGTCTTAAATAGAGTCCCATTAAATTGGGTGGAGCAACTGTGGAAAGCGCTCACTCGTTGTAAGCAAATCTAGAAATTTCTCCAATATTCTTTAAGAACGAATCTTTATTTGTAAGCTTCTACTACACATTACAGCGTGTAGTAAAAACCATTAAGGACCTCATTACGTCACCAATACACCTACATCGCCAAATTAGTTAAATATGGCGATCTTCTGCTGTAAGCTCCCTTAGAATGGTCTTTTCTCGCTGATGAGCGATTCCATTACAATTAATGTTATAGTATTAAGCTATTTACAAATATTTACAACATTTACACGATTCATGCATATTTACATCTAATTTACACAAATTTCATAACATTATATATATATTTGTAAAACTTGCTAAAATATCTAGAGCAGACTACTACGATTCTACACTAATATTTTATGATGTTATGTATTTCGTGGCGTGTGTATATATCGTTAAGATATTATTAGGAATCTGGCTGTCCCTCTAACGTTGGACCGAATGGTATCCGTTTTAAAGTCTGATTATACCGGACAGACGGCCTCCATTCTTTTTCTGATGGTTTACAGAACTGTGGAGAAAAATTAAGGACAAGAAGTTATAGCATGTAAGAATGAGTATTATGCAGCTGACAAAAACCACATGCGATTTGAAACGAACTAAATCCTTGCATTTACACTCAAAGGTTAGGAATAATCAAAATTTATACACATCGATCATCAACCATTTCAATAAACATGATTTTTA
>JAOUZG010046326.1:0-11974 GCA_026289955.1 Argiope argentata | reverse complement strand
AAGATTAAGAATGGTAATAACATGTGCAGGTATAAGAAAAAATTATTTACTGTAGGTATAAAAAATAGTATATAAAAATTTATATTAGCATTGTTCACGCCAAAGCTCTTTCTTGGCGCTCTTCATAAGAAAGCAACCCTGGAGCTTCCTCCCCACCCAGTAGTAAGAGTGCAATGCCTCATGTGCGTTAGTTCAGTTTGGATTTTTTAGGTGTATGTTCATTAACGGCAACGCAGCCGCAACTTTATGCTCTCAATTAGCATCGCAGCTAAATGAACCCACAGGCATTTCTGTACCAATAATCTGATTGTACATAGTGTAAATAAACCTGCAAATATTTTGAATTAATACAGTCCACTGTTATTATCGACGTCAACGCAAACATAAAATTTGGTCCGTCGAGCCGGAGTTCGCATCGCATCGCAATGGCTACGAAAGAAAAGAAGTTAGTCATAATAAACAGAAAAAGAGGTTCTTTAAAGACCTCAATCACTAAACTTTCAGCATTCCTTGAAAGTGACAAGCAAAAGGATAAAATCATTTGCGAGACAAAACTTGAAAATTTGGAAAGGATTAAGAATAAACTCGATGAAATAAAAAATGAATATTTCGAGGTCGCTGAGGAGGCCGAGCTGCAAGCATTGGAAGACTCCGTCATTGACTTGGAAGAGGAATGCGAAAAATTGGAGGTAAGCCTTAAAACTATTTTGACCTCTAGTATTAATATAACTGTACCAAAGGAAGAAAATAATCCCGACATTTCTTCTAATAAAGAATCTGTTCACGTAAAATTGCCAGAAATCCCACTGCCAAGGTTTTCCGGTAGATATCAGGATTGGCATAGTTTCAAAAATCAGTTTGAAAATATCATTGATTCAAATGCTAATTTGACTGAAAATCAAAAATTATTCTATTTAAAATCAACTCTCAGTGGCACAGCCGCGGATATAGTTACATTAGAAGAGTCATACAGTTCGCTCTTCAAAGCTTTATCTAATAGGTTTGACAATAAACGATTAATTTGTAATAGCCATTTCAACGAGCTTTTATCTTTAGATACTACAATACAAGAATCTTCAAAAAGTCTAAGGCAGTTTCTTGACAATTGTCAGAAGCATATTCGTGCTTTAAAAACTATCGGTTTGCAACTGAACGAATTTGCTGAAACCTTGTTAATTAACATCATGCTTAAAAAGCTGGATAAGGAATCCAAGCGACAGTTCGAACTTTCATTAAGTTCTACTGAATTGCCCAGGTGGACTTATTTCACTGAATTTTTGGAAAAACGATGCATGATGCTGGAAAACATCCAAACCAACATCGCATCGAAAATAACATCACATCGACATCAATCGGAATCTAATAAAAAATCTCATTCCTTTTTCATTAAAAATTATCCAAAAAGTACATGCATTGCTTGCAAAAATCCTCAAACACATCCCATATTTAAATGTGGAGCCTTTTTAAAGTTGGAACCTATGGCAAGACATCATCTAATCAAAAATACACATTGTACTAATTGCTTGTCAAGTGTTCACATGAATAACACATGTACAAGTTTAAAAAGATGCAAGCATTGTAACCTTGCGCATAACAGTCTCTTGCACTTTAATACCACCTCGGGTATTAAAAGGGATACGCATAACTTGCCAAAACCTATTCAGCAAAGTGAAAATCGTAATGTAAGCAATTCTGAGACTCAATGTGATTTATCCGTTTCTTTGCATAGTAAAGGGGAACGGAAAAATGCAAAATCAAGTCTTCTACCAACGATCATTGTTTATGTTAAAAACGCATCTAATATGAGAATGCCAATAAAGGCTCTGTGTGATTCAGGAAGTGAGAATAATTTTATTTCATCTGACTTAGCCGATATTTTGGGGTTAAAAAGAAATAAAATTAACATGTCCATCAGTGGAATTAATGGTAGCATTTCTTATATTCACCATAAAGTTTACGCAGATATTTCAAACGGAGATGAATCGTACCAAAGACAAGTAGAATTATTTGTAATTCCAAGAATTACTGATTTTATTCCGTCGCACAATATTAACTTTGAAGAAGTAAAACTTCCTTCCGATATCACGTTGGCTGATCCAAAAGTAGGTCAATCAAAACAAATAGATATGTTGCTCTCAGCTTCGTTTTTTTTCGATATCCTAGAAGCAGGAAAATATACGACTGATAAATTCATATTTCAAAATTCTAAGTTTGGATTTATTGCCACTACATCTGTTGAAGGAGATTCTAGTACTAATCAATTCTGTGGTTTTGTTACACAACATGAACCAATTGATGATTTAATTCAGCGATTTTGGGAATTAGAGGCAATTAATGAAAATTGTTCTTTAAGCGAAGAAGCCGTCTTTTGTGAGGAACATTTTAAGACAACTCATAAAAGAAACAATGAAGGCAGATATATAGTTGAAATGGCAATGAAAGAGTTTCCGCTTTTAGGTGAATCAAAACATATAGCACAAAAACGCTTGGATAGCTTAAATAAAAGATTAGAGAAAAATACGCAAATGAAAAAACTTTACACAGAATTCATTAGGGAATATGAGACTCTTGGTCACATGGAAAGGGTTGTTGAGGATGAATCACCCACTGATAATTATTATTTACCTCATCATGGTGTTTACAAATCCGAATCCACAAGTACCCCCCTCAGAGTGGTTTTTAATGCAAGTTCTCCCAGTTCAAATGGCATTTCGTTAAATGATATTCTGTTAAAGGGTGATGTTGTCGAAGATATTTTTGAACTAATACTTAGGTTTCGGAAACATAAATATGCCTTTACATTTGATATTCAGAAAATGTTTCGACAAATTCTAGTAACTCCTCATCAAAGAGACTATTTACGCATTTTGTGGTTCGATGAAAATACCTGTGAACCTATAACCTTTAAATTAAACACAATCACATATGGCACTGCCTGTGCACCTTATTACGCAATTCGCACAGTTAAGCAGCTTGCTATAGATGAATCATCGGATTTTCCATTAGCTTCCGAAATTGCTTTGCGCGATATTTACATGGACGACGGAATTACCGGGACTAATGATTTAAAAACTGCCCAAACTGTTCAAACCCAGTTGATTGATATGTTTTCTAAGGGTTGCATGAATTTGCACAAGTGGACGTCAAATTCGCTGGAACTTTTAAACAGCTTTCCTAGCTCAAACCAAGAGCGCACTTTTCCAATTGATACCCATGTTTCTAAAACATTAGGTATGAACTGGGCACATTTTGATGATTATTTCATTTTCAAAGTAGACTGTGAACATCAGCTCATTCCCACAAAAAGAACTGTACTTTCTGCTATAGCAAGGCTTTATGACCCATTGGGTCTTCTTGGGCCAGTTATTTCCAAAATGAAGATTTTTCTTCAACAGCTGTGGTTGCAACGACTGAGTTTTGATGACCCGCTTCCTCAGACTATTGCAGGGGAGTGGAGTCGCCTAGTTTCATCATTGAAGGCTATTGAGCTTATCAAGATTCCTAGATGGATTCTTGTCGACAATCCTCAGAAAATAGTGCTACATTGTTTCTCTGATTCATCAGAAGCCGCATATGGCGCGGTTGTTTACCTTCAGTGTATCATGCCTGATGATGCATTAACATCCAAACTAGTAGCAAGCAAGTCCAGAGTCTCTCCTCTCAAAACCTTATCCATTCCGAGACTTGAACTTTGTGGTTGTCTTCTCGCAGCTCAACTAAAAACCAAGGTGGTGCAAGCTTTGGATCTTCAAATAGACAACATTTCGATGTACACCGATTCAACTATCTCATTGGCCTGGATTCAGACACCCCCTCATCGACTCAAAACCTTTGTGGCGAACAGAGTGGTGAAGATTCAACGTTTGACCCAAGATTGTGAGTGGCAGCATGTTTCATCGAAGCGGAACCCTGCAGATGTTCTTTCGAGAGGACTTTTTCCAGAGCAGTTGTCCGAACTCAACCTTTGGTGGAACGGCCCCTCATTTCTTCATGAACCTATCCCTGTGAACTTTGTTGACGCAAAATTTGCAGATACATCCTCAGACTCTCAATTCCTGTGTGAATTTAAGGACACTACATCACACACCTTATTGACTTTAAATTCCTCTGAATTTCTAACTAGTTTTTTGAACATAAGTAATATATATGGAAAGTTGATCAATGTTTTTAGTTTTGTTCTTAGATTCATAGATAACTGCAGACTTGGGATAAAGAACAAGAAGGTCGACCCTTTAACGGTCGCTGAAATTCAAAAAGGTGAATTAAAACTCATATCGCTAGTTCAACAAGTTGCACTAGCAGAAGATTTCAACAGGTTAAGCAACCAAAAACAGGTAAACCCTTGTAGTAAACTAAAATTCTTGTCACCATTTTTGGATAACTCATCAAATATAATTAGAGTTGGAGGCAGATTAAGCAATTCAGACTTGCCTTATGATGTAAAACACCCTATTGTTCTTCCTAAAGGTCATATCCTTACAAAAATAATTATGCAAGATATTCATTTAAAGAATTGTCATGTTGGAGCGCAGACCCTTTTGCATTTAACTAGGCAAAGTTTCTGGCCAATTGGTGGGAGAAATCTAGCTCGCAACATAGTACATGGCTGTGTTACATGTACAAAGTATAACCCACAATTTTCAGTTCAAAAAATGGGGGACTTACCTGAAGAACGCTGTAAACCTTCTTTACCCTTTAATACCACAGGAGTAGATTTCTGTGGTCCTTTCTACATTAAAAACAAATTTCAAAGAAAGGGACCCCTTCAAAAAATTTATATTTCTATTTTTGTATGTTTTGTAACTCGTGCGGTTCACTTTGAAATCGTTTCAGACTTGACATCCGCGTCCTTCATAGCAGCTCTAAAAAGATTTATGTCGCGAAGAGGTAAAATTTCAAGTATTTTCACAGACAATGGTCGTAATTTTGTTGGTGCGCATAATGAATTGAAACGCTTATTCAAGCTTGTTAGCAATCCAGATGATACTTTATCGCATTATCTTACCTCAGAAAAAATTCAATGGAACTTCATTCCACCTAAATCTGCGCATTTCGGAGGTATCTGGGAAGCAGGCGTGAAATCGTTCAAATTTCATTTTCTACGTGCGGTAGGCAACCTAAAATTAACTTACGAAGAGTTTTTGACTGTCTCGAATCAAATTGAAGGAATTTTAAATTCTCGGCCATTAGTACCTCTTTCGTCAGATGCAAATGAATTGCAAGCATTATGTCCGGCGCATTTTTTAGTCGGTAGGCCAATTTCAGCTATTGTTGAGCCAAATTTAACAGATTTTTCGGATAATGTTTTGAAGCGATGGCAAAGAGTAACAAAAATAACCCAATATATATGGTTTCGCTGGCAAAGAGATTATCTTAATCATTTGCAACAAAAGAATAAATGGTATTTTAAAAAGGACAATATTAAAATTGGTACCATGGTTATTGTCAAAGAGGATAACGTTCCTCTCAACTTTTGGTTGTTAGGTAAAATAGTAAAAGTATTTTATGGCAAAGATAAACTTATTCATGTATGTCTTGTAAAAACAGCAAAGGGTACTTACAAACGCCCGATAACTAAATTAGCTATTTTGCCAATATTGAATAATTAATCAAAAATGTTTCTTTCATATTGTATTGATTTAATTGTGTCATTATCTTATTCTATCTTTTATTATTCATATTATTGCATCATTATATCGTTATTTTTTATAATTATTGTTATTTTTTCCTTAAAATTGTGTTAATTGTTGTCACATAATCAAGAAATGTATGCTTTATTGTATTTTGTGTGCAACGTCTTGATGTTCTAGATCGACTTTGCACGGTGGGCCGGTATGTTCACGCCAAAGCTCTTTCTTGGCGCTCTTCATAAGAAAGCAACCCTGGAGCTTCCTCCCCACCCAGTAGTAAGAGTGCAATGCCTCATGTCGTTAGTTCAGTTTGGATTTTTTAGGTGTATGTTCATTAACGGCAACGCAGCCGCAACTTTATGCTCTCAATTAGCATCGCAGCTAAATGAACCCACAGGCATTTCTGTACCAATAATCTGATTGTACATAGTGTAAATAAACCTGCAAATATTTTGAATTAATACAGTCCACTGTTATTATCGACGTCAACGCAAACAAGCATAACTGTAGGCATAGAAAATTATTTTGATTTTTCCAGCAACAACTACTCATGCATCTGATTTTTAGAAGCGAAAACAACAAAATAAAATTGTTCCAAGAACCCTTTCAAAGTTTTATTTATTAGGACTTGAGATCAAATAAAATTAGTTATTGTCACGAAATTTTTCTTATTCATTCATAATATTCTGATTTGCATAATTCAATCTAGATAGTTTCCCTGTATGATTATTTTCTTAGATTTTATTAAAAGAATAATTTCCTAATTTAATAAAATTTAAAATAAGTTCCGAGTATAAAAATGATATATGGTAGTATTTTCCTTCATGGATTAATTTTTTTCGGGGGGATACAGAAATTTGCTTTACGTATTATATCACAATGTGTGCACGTGATCTAAATGATATTGTTTAGTTAACTGGTTTCTTATTATTATCGTAATTAAATTCAAAAAATCATGCATTGCTACGAAGAAATTTTTTATTTTATTCAATTTGTCATTCTAAATTATCTTTAGAGCTGCATTTTTTTTAAAAAAAAGGAGTGACTAATTTTAACTAATTCTATTTACAAAAGAGGATTTTTTGATAATTGAAATAATTCAATGTTAATGAAAAATAATTTAAAATAATTTAAATGTTAATGGATTCATTTCATAGATGAATTTATTCTTACATAATTTATTAAACTTTTTCTGTGTTTCAGGGTATTTATTTTATAGAATTTTCTTTTTCTCTAGTAATTAAATTGGTATTTTCATCAAATATTAAATTGGAACCTGTGAATCCTAATATGACTCTTATAATGTTATTTCTATCATTAATTCTTTCAGTTCTTTATTTCTTGAATCTTTAAATTTTAAAGCATTGTAAATTATGGTTATTTTAATATGACTATATTGAAAAAAGAGAAATGACCAGTCCATGCAATTGTTCTCATATGAGTGCTCACAAATGAAAAAAAGTTAAGCAAGAAACAATTTTTGTTCATTCAAAATGTGCTGAGTAATATAAGTAAAGTTGCCGGTAATTTTTTTTTCTTTTAAAAGTTCATGCTCGCATGAAAATCTATATTTGACCATATTATTTTAAAAAGATGTATTTAAAAAAATTCTAGTTTGCAGGAAGAATGAAATTATAAATTTGAGTGTAATTTTGCCTTTTATAAAAATACATAAAAATCCATTTGATTCCACAAAACTCCTTGTCGTAAAATATATTCATGTAGAAAAAACTTGTTTCGTAGTTAAAAATACACCAACAATATATCTAGATAAACTGATAATCATGTTATGAAGATGTACTATTACAGAAGTGATAAAAAATGTTATCTCATGTATGAGCAATATTTTATAATCTGGCGAGAATCATCAAATATCAGGATACTACATACTTGGTTGAGTATCATTTTCAATAACAATCATAGAGAAATTCAGTCTAAATACATATTAATTTCCGAATTGTTGAAGCATTTAATACAAATAATGCCGATTTACAAAGTTAATAAATATATTTAAAAAATTTTAAAAATTTACTCGATTCTGATAAAGTTTAAAATTTTTTAAATATTTGTGATGCATTCAATCAAGTTAATAATTGTATTTATAGAATAATAGATGAAACGATAAAAATTGCTTGAATTTCAAGGAACCAATGTAATCAATTGCAACGAAAATAAATCGAAGGTTCCAAAAATGAGCAAAAACCAATCACATGACTGTTAATTTGACATCATAGAAAAGAAATTTTTCTAAATTTGAAGCCGTGTAAAAATTATTTTTCGTAAAATGATATTTTTCGAAGTTACCTCGTGAAAATAATAAGAATCAGCTTAATTTTCAATTATTAAAAAATCTCATTAAGAATCTCATTAAAATTTCACGAATTTTTATTAATAGTAGAGATTAAATATAGAGGATATAATTTAAAAACTTAATCCAACAGAACGAGTAGAGAATTTTGTATGGAATTGGAATGTTTTATACAAATTAATCCCCAGAATATGCAACTTAGGGGTAATCGAGATATTCCGTCCTCTAAGGCCTTCAGAAAACTGAATAATCCTTCTGTTGAGTGTTTAAGACTATCATAGGTCTCAATAAAATTCCCATTAGAGATGCAATCCTAAATAGAAGGAATCAGCCTATTAGCTTTATTGTACCCACCAGGGAAGCGAGAACCATCATCTCAAGTTGTTCGTATTTTTAATTGAGGTCCTTTCGTTCTGAGTCAGATTTATGATGAAATTTATTCATAGTTTTTTTTCATAAGAAGTTATTTATTAGAAAGTAAGTATTTATTTTTTAAAAAATCGGTAGTGGAAATATATATCAAGCATTGGAATATAACAATTAGATTAAAAATAACAACACATGAGAAATTACAGAAATTTTAAAAAGTGGAATTATTTGAGAAAACAAAAATACCTCAAGATTTCAAATAAAAAAGGGAAATTAAAGTATTCAATCAAAAATTTTAAATTTTACTTTTTTGTATAAAATAAATGTTACATTTCTTTTTATGTACTTAATTTGATATTCTAAAATTCAAATACCATTATAAAAAACTCACAAACATCCGCAAAATGCCTCCATCAAATAAACAAGTGTGATAAATTTATTTTTTACTATGTCTTTTTTTCTTTTTTCTTTTTTGAGTATGGTTGCTTATTTTATTCCACGTCATCGCATAAAAGTTTGTGAAACTGAAAACAAACAAAAGTAATTCTACAAATTAAAACGATATTACATAAAACTACTATTTCAGAATTTAAGTAAAAAATAAAAAAATGATTTTAAGTATTATTTAAATCTAATAAATATATTATATAATATCGTATAAGGTTATTTCTTAAAAATGACATTCATTTCGATATCTTTTATTCTAAAAATTTGCTGTATTTAAGAAATAATGGATCCAGAATAAAACACATAGGCAAAAAAAGTTAAAAGCAATTACTGAAATAACGTATTAAGATTGGATAAAGAATAAAAAAAGAAAGAAAAAAGAGAAAAAACTGTTAGGGTGGTCGGCCTCTGTTTGATTTGGGTAATTGTCTCTTATTTGCTTAATTTTTTAAAAAAGGGGTGGAAATGTAAATTCAGATTCTTTTTATTAGCATGTTGCAAAATACAAGAAAAAAATATGGCAGACTTTCTGTTAAGGTGATTCATGAAATGAAAAAAGATGCTTTTTTTTATTTCTATACAGTTGACTAGCTTGTGAAAACAGTAAAATACTTCATTGCCAGCTTCTTAAGAAGCTTTCTTTTTAATCTCGTTCAAAAGTTTAAATTAATCGGACAAAATTGTTGTAATAAATAGAATCAAATTTTAATTCGTGCATCATTATAAATCAATACCATGTGCACTAGTAACCTGCATTAATCCTTTGAGCATTCAAAGGTCTTTATCCTCAGCAACTATAGTATAAACTCGGCTTAAACCACTGACTTTGTCAATGGGCTTGTCTATGAGAATTGCCATAAGTAACAGCAGCAACAAAAGATATGTGTACCAATTATGTAATAGTTAAGTCAAATATTTGGCTTACTGAACATTAACACATATTCTTCTTAGCGCACATTTCCCTTTGTTATTGGTCATATTATATTAAATGCAACGAAATCAAAGTCAAAATTATATACAGTAAAACCATAAAAACGAAGCCAAATTTACAACTAATGACAAAATTAAACGAAAAAAAAAATTACTAAATATTAATCTAAACTATTTCCTAAATATTTTTTTAATCTATTGTTGAATTTCAGCGTTAAACCCTGTTATGTGGATAATAATACCCGGAAATTTATATTTTAGAAGTACTTTTTCAAAAGTTGAAAACAAAAAAAAATGGTATGGAATTACAAATATTATAAAAAACCATACCAAATTTTACACATTTAGAATATTCTACTTCTAAGTTATTGTATATGTGGATTTCATTTTCAATGTGATAGATATCTACATTCTATATAATTAATTTATACCAAATTATGATAATCTAATTAATTTAATTTTGTAGTTATCGCTTTAACTTATATTTGGACAGACAGATTTCTACAATATATATATCGCTCAAAATTTGATAATATCTTAAAATTTGGTGCAACCATAAGTAAAAATGCTTTTGGAATTCCATGAGCAAGCAAATAAAGCAGCAAAAATGTGTTTTTCGAACTTAAATGGTTTGAAAAAGTAGATATCTTATACATTTTGTACTCGAATTTTTTGACGGTTATGCATACGTTAAAATAAAAATAATTTTCAACAAATTTCAAAACTTTTATCTTTTAAATTATAAAAATGCTAATATAATATTAATATTTTGATAAATTTATAGTAATGTGAAATATTATTTTAAATATATGAATTTAATAATATGAAATCTTATTTTTGCATGTAAGTCTACATAATTTTTTAAAAATCTCAAGTTCAATCAAAATTCAATAGTTTATAGTAATCTTTAGTATGCCATTTTTTTTCCGGCAGTGCTTTGAAGATCATATTTAAAATCTTTTACAGTTGAATCTTTAACAGAAAAAAGTATTATATTTAATAAGTTTGATTAAAAAATCGTTATAAAAATTGACCTTAAATTGTATGCAATATTCCATCAGTGTATGACGCTCGCACCATTTGTATATCGTCATTTTAAACTACAGAATGGAATTACATCATGCTTTATCAAATTTTATCATTATTTTCATAAAATAATGAATAATATTCTGGAGCTTCTATACAAACAAAAAATGCTCTTTATAAACGGCTTATAGATATGACTATAATTTTTACTTGACATTTATTATGAAATTAATTGTGTAGTCAGATACTCAAGTTCTTAAGCTGAGGATAAAAAAAAGTGTTGTCACATTTCAATTTATTTTACACTTCTTTTTCGTTTTGGGGAAGAAAAAAAAAAGTGAAATGCGTAGAAGAGAAATAAAAAAAATAAAAGTAGAGAGTAAAAAGAGAGCGGAAAACGTGTTTAGTTTCAAAACCTCCCGACAGAAATGAAGTGGGTGCTTATCCTGAAAGCGTAATGGAGTTTAGCTGTCACAAGTGAAAAACTAGTTAATCACTTATCAAGTTCTCTCTTTTTTTAGCAGTTGTTATTAATGTTTAAAGTATATCTTCAGGAAAATAAAATACCACTCTAACTTGAATGGAGGCATTTTGTATTTTTCAGATTGATTCGGAAGTTAAAATTTACAAGAAGAATAAAAAGCATGTTACAATCTTGTAGAATATATGAAACAATGATGAATCTTAAAGTCTTGATAAGTAGGTATACCTTTTTAGGAATATAAAAATAAGATCATAAATGTTCTACTGCCTGTAACACATTTAAAAATACATTAGAATTGAACATCGTTGACATTTTTAAAAAAAAATCTTGATCGTTTCAGTTGGAATTTCATTTGAACTATATAAATTTAAAATATGATTAAGATTAAATGTAGGGTTAAAATATCATACCACAACATTAGATACGCATGCATTCTCATTACAATTTAAAATCAGTGGCTTAATTTAAGTTTCCAGGTGATTAATTTCTATGGATTATTTACCTAAAATAATGATTACTTTAAAATAATATATAACAATAATTAATCTCTTATCTGAAATGATAGTTCAAATGTACTTATCAATTATAATATATATTACATATCATCAATAATTATTTCAAATTATTTATCATATATTTATATATGAATAGCTAGATACTGAAATTTTCTTCGGGACTTAATAGTATATAAGACTTAATAAAAAAAATCCGTTGACGGAATGAGGTTAAATTTTCCGATGCAATTAATGATGATTAAATTTGAAAGTTAAATGATGTATT
>JAOUZG010046325.1:0-22936 GCA_026289955.1 Argiope argentata | reverse complement strand
GTCTTTAAATTGAGATTAAATAGTATTTTATTTAGTTGCCAGGTTCAAGCAACAAATTTCAGTTATCTAATTTGTTGCATTTTTTGAATTATCATCCCTCTCGCGCATGCACTAAAACAGGGATTGATCGCCGGTCCTTAAATGTATTTCATCCGGAATTGGAGATGTGCGTTCCCAGAAATTGCATAATGTGTTGCATTTCATGTTTTTTGCATTCTTGAGCTAACGAGTTCAGTCTTCGATCGTATAGAAAAGAATTTTGTTAATCCGGAATCAAATATATGTAATTATAATCTTTGCTAAATTGGAAAGACCAGACATTTCTAAATAACCAAAAAATTGTTTTGTATAGGTATAAAATATTTTATAAAATAAAATTACACTTAATTATTTTTTAACATAAGAGCATGATATTCAACAGATTCCTTAAGTTCTATACGTAAAGTGAGGTAATCTTAATACGACCAGTATTTAAGTGACCAGTATCAAATATAAGTTTTTATGTCAACTATTTACTTGTATCGAAGAGTGAGATTATTGTAGACATTTTATACTAAGTCAGGGTATTTTTAAAGCATCAAAGAAATATCTGAAGCTGATATTAATTTGCCACTTATCTTTGAAAAAATAAATGTTTTTGAAAATATACTTTAAAAAAATCTTGATATGAACAATTATTCCTTCCTCGCTGTCTGTACCTTAATACTGCTTTCATTCTCAGAAACGTATTTTTATCAAATTAAACAAACAAAAAAAACATTTCTTTCGCATGTAATTAATGGCCTTAAGTATGAGAGAGAAGGATTGTTACGATTTTATAGTTAATCTAAATTAAGTATAACGGGAAGCTAACTCCTTGTACTCCTGTGTTGAATCTGATTCCCCATTTTAAAGAATGCATCGTTTTGAAGTTAATAAGAGTGATTTTTATAAAAACCTAATAACAATAACTATCACATTAATTTTTAGAAATAACGAATCTATAATACCTACAATTATCTGCTTCCTAAGCATTAAAAGGAATCCTTATCCTCATATGTATAATATATTTTTGTTGTACAAAGGATTCTTGTCCCGATCTGGGCTCAAGGAACAAATGCTTTCGATGTGAAATACGTCACGAAATAATGAATAAAAAAATGAAAGTAGCGATCGAATGATACTGTAAAAACATCTGCTCTGCCTCTTGATGTTTAGAAAAGTTATGTTGAACGCATATGTTTTCTATTTGGAATTTGTTTCTCTTCAATAAAATGAATTAATATGGTGGCCAGTTAGCTGGTATAAATTTTTCTTTTCTCCTGAGTGCAAAGTTTAGTTGGTGTTTGGAATCCTTTGCTTTGGTCAATGTATGCAATGGTGTAAATCGCCTATAGGGGATTCTTTTGCTGTATTTCTATCCACAAAATGTAAGTTCTTGTAACGTTTTACATTAGAAATACGATTTTTGGAGAAAATTTTTATTTTTTATTTGAAATTTCATTTTTCAGCAGTTTTTTTTATAAAAGCTTATAAAAGTATTTGAATTTTATTTCTGCTCTCAGTATTTGTTTGTATGATGTGCTATTTTTTTCATGTTATAAATTTTATTTTAAAAACTTTTCTAACTCCCTCTTTAATTCTTTTCGGAAAATTTGGCTTTAAAATTGAAATGTATTCTATTTTCTGAATAACAAAATCAGCAATATGCTTATTAAGATTTTAGTTTTAACTCTGCATAAAGTAAAGAAATTGAGAAGTTCATGATACTTATCAGGCGAATCTCTTTATGATGATTGTGAATACATATTGAGAATACAGATTTTTGTTCGAAAACTAAGATCTATTTATCATAAGAATTTGGAACAAATAATTTATTTTTTATTCTCTACTTTCAGCCGAATTCGCAATTTTTTTAAACTGTTAAAAGTTTAAATTTACATATTTTTGCCACTCTAGAGTTTCTTAAATCTACGTAATGCAAAAATTCACATTAATAAATATTTCAGAATTTTTAAATTTCTTTCAAGCGATTTTATAAAACTCTTTCTTCAAAATTGGATTTGGTTATCAGACATTTTCTGTTCCTAATGCAATGTAGTTCCGAAATTTTCTACGTCTGAATACAATCTTGATGGATATATACAATTTTAAAATTTTTAAAGACCTATCTATTGATCGATTGATTTCTATTAAATTTCGAATGTTGTGAATTTTATAAAGATATCATTATATTTAAAGCAATTAATCAGTCAAGCTTTAAAAATGAAAATGCACCTTCATGGGTTAAATAACAAGTACAAAGATACGTCCGTCATAAGACAGTAAGTTATATAATATCAATCTTGAAATTTCAATGGAATACTAAAAACTAATTTTAAATGTTAATTGACTAATTCTAAATTTTGATATTTGTCAGGATTTAATAATTAATACATGGCACTCATTTCAGTACCTTATTTTGGATTATGTTTATGCATTCAAATTTGTTTTTTAGTTTTAATTTACTAATATAAATGTTTTTTGTTCAACTTCAATGGATATGTTCTTTAATATTGCATTTAACTGTACTAAACTTAAATTAAAATACATTTGTTTCTGATAGGATTCGGGAAATCGTCCTTGACTGTGCTATCGGCATGTCTTAGATCATTACAAGCAACTCATAGGTGAGTGTTATTCCATTTTTACTATTGAATGTTTTACTAGCTATTTCATTTATAAATTGGAATGATTTTAAGTTCTTATTTGGATGGGAAGTATTCTATAAAAATTTACGACTATTAGTAAAGACCTTTTTTATATCGTTGTTTAAAATTATATGTTTTAGATTTAATGCATCAAGTAATTCGGTTTCGATTTCGCCAGCTGTTAAATGATAAGTTTAATTTATTTGGAATATATCTGAACTTTAAGAAGAACAAAAGTTTTGACTATTCTTTAAATAAAGCTCTAAGCTGTATATCAAATATATCACAGTAATAAAATGTAACATATTTTTAAATTCATATTTTCTAAAAGAAATAGCTTTCCATTATTCCAGAAGAAATTAAAACTCTATATTGATCTTAGAATTTCTGTTGGCATTCGTGTAAAATATTAATTTATATTGCTCCCACAACGATTTTGTTGATTTGTTTTCTTAATGTTTTACAGATTTAAATTAATCTTGATGTAATTTTATATGCTCTAAAACTTTACAATGTTTTAATAAGCGAATCTTGTTTTAAAGTCGTTCTCTTGAAGTAAATGCATAAATAAAATCGTATATCGAAAGCACCGTTGAGTTTTTTTATTCTGCATTTGCTGTTGATTTATTGTAATTGAATCTGTGACTTCGAGTTTTTCTTTTGTTTTCTGCAGTAGCTATTAATGTTAAATATGTAAAATTTCATTTTCATATTGTCTCATTCCCAAAACTTCAAATTTGGAATGAGTATGACAATAATTAATATCAAATCTTAAATTAAATATTCATTTCGTAAAACAAAATTAAATAGTAATTCAATTTTTATTAATTACGGACAAGTTTTTTAATATTTGAAAGAACAATGAAAAGCATTAATCTAGTTAACTGTTTTTATGAGAATACTCGTCATGGAAAAAATGCATTTTCTTATTGTGACGAATTTTTTTAATGACATTTATTTTATTCATAAAATCGTTTAATTATATTTAAATAATTACATTTATAATTATTTTTACAAAATATATGCTTATGACAATTTAGATGTGCATTTTCCGAAGAGGTCCAAACACATTGAAATAAGTCACTTTAAATGAAAAGCGAGTACTGTTGTATTCGTTTTCTAAACATTTTCTATGTGATTTTAATATGCAAGCCATTTTGAATGTTTCACCTATAGAATTATTTCCGTTGTATATGTTTAATAGTACTTCTTTCGAAGTAATTTTTCTTATTATTAAATTTTCTAGTAAGTTAAAGAATATAGTTATAGTGAATCATATGTTCATGCAAATTTGGTCACCTGCATTGAATAAATTTTTAAAAATTAAAGTGTGAAATATAGGAGTATTTAAGGTAAGTATATTTTAATGTTAAGTGTTTTTATTAAGTTTCCTGGTGAGTATTATGTGAATTTTATTTCCTTTAAAAAACACTTCTGCATTCTGAAGGTCCCTTTTCATTCACAATGGCTACAAAGCATGCATCAGTCACTCGTGGCAAATTAAAGTTCATTTAATCTTATTCATAAAGTAGGTTTTTTTTCTATCGTTACTTTTTAACAATGATTGGTCTTGCTTATTATGTCTGATTATTAGATATTAGTACTAAAATTGGCTATTAAAAGCTATCAGTCAGAAATTTGAAAAACACTTATATGCTCTATTTAATCATTCAAGCTTTGTAAATAAATATCCTAAATCTCATTCCTCATCTAATAAAATAACTTGGGAATCAAATCGATTAATACGAAATCATTTGCCTTATCATCGGTGCTGTATAAAATTTAAATGCTAATGAAAATCAATTGGAATTTAAAATTTAATTCTAAGTTTAACTAAGCTTAGGTTTTTAATTAGACATTTGAGAACATGACTTTAGAATTTAATTCTCTATTAAAAAATCACATCCAATTTGGATCATATATTATTATAGGAACTATAAAATGACAACATTAGTACGAATATAGGTAATGGAATAATAAAATGGCATTTGAGATATTGAAGTGTTTCTGAGGGAGTTGCCTTTTAAATTGCTTACTTTTAACTTAATTTTTAATTAAAAATTCAGTAATTTGATGCACGAATCAAGCGCTTCATTTTATGCGAAGGATAGGGCTCTAAGAAATCAAACATCTTAATATTCATCACGTTTTAAATTTTCCATCATTCACTATTTTGATGCAAGTAAAGAAATATATAAACATTCTCCAAATTAGTAAAAGGAAAAATAATTTAAAATTTCAGATTCATATTCTTTATTTACTTATTCGAAAACATCAAAAGTATTTAATCGTTGACTTTTTTTGGCATTTTCATCCTTCATGTGACCAGAATTGAACGTTTTTGCGCTTTGTTCAATATAGTGCTTTCAATTTATCGTCATTAAATTTATTTTTAAATATCGGTATTACCTTTCTCACTGACAGTTTGAAGTTATTTTTATTTGGTGATTTTGATAATTCTCTGCGATAACTTTAATTTTCAAAAAAAAAAGCTTTTTCAAAATTTAGTATGTGTTTAACCAATGACCATCTAATAACTCTGCAATTGAAATTAATTTCATTAAACAATTTTTAATAAACTTGAATTGAGACGGAATTCCGTGTAATGTTCTGGGGGTGATAATCGCATAGTTTGGAAAGACATTAAAAGACAAAATTATTCGAGTTCAAACATTTGTCTAGTTGGTAAATGCCCATATTGCTAATGAAAAGTTATATTTCAACCCGCTACCTTCCTTATTCACTGAATTAGTTTTAAAAAGTTGATGATTCCTGTAAGTTTATATTTAAATTGTTTTTCTTAATTCTTTTTGATTTAAAAGGAAAGGAAAGGAACTAATTACTATGATTAATGATAGAATGGGGTTATTTTAATATGTTAATAGGTGTTAAACAGTCTATTCAAAATATTTTTAAATTGTGTTTTTCTTTGCTGTTTTCGTAAGTATTATAGTATTATAGCCACAATGAAATCGCCTTCGGAATGCAAAGGTTGTTTTTTTAACTGCATTTGCATATGATTTTATATTTGTATGCTTTTATGATGAAATTGTATTTATAAATATACATTTATGCACTCGTGAATGTTTTAATGCAATTACTTAACTGTGCATGTTCAATGTTGAGGGAGTCCTACCCCTCTGACCAGCGTCTCGATTCGACTTCTCACTCAGCTTCATCCCTGTCATTCTTCGAGCGTTTCGTGGGAATCACTCGACACAACATTCCTAATGACCGGGAACGAATCCCACAGTGTTCGGCAGACCACAGCATCTGTTCGTGCATCTCCACTTGTCAAATAAATGGGATGGATTTTTATTTATTGTGTGCATCTACAGGGAATCGGGTGATATATTCTTTTCACTGCAGTCTTGGCCGAGGATGGTGAAATATGTATGATTGGGAAAGGCGGCTTTACTTAAATTACATAATCTTTAAAACAAAAAAAGAAACCTTTGCTAATAAAGAGACATTTAAGTAATAATATCAGTGGAGAATTGAAGCACTCAGAGGCCCCACGCAATCCAAATAAGTATCTTCACAAAAAAATTATTTAATTGCCCATTTCTGCAATTGAACTCAATCGCTTTTTTAGCCCCTTGCACTATTCTGAACATCGGGAAAAGTCGCGCCGGCTTCCTCGGTTGTGAAAGCGACCGGTGGGGCGCGTGTGCCGAAACTTGAGACCTATTCTTGCGACCGAGCGCAAGGTAGTCGCGCCCGTATTTACTTCACACGATGGAACTCTTGTAAAATTCGAATCAAAAACTTGTATAACAATTAAAACATTGTATAGTCAGGCAGCTGTACATATTTTAAGATTACTTCGGCTATATCTATTCCATAATTTACGTAGAATTCTGCTCTTGGATCTTATAGCTGTTCTTTTACGACATGCGTATTATATAGCCCCATATCGTTCATATAAAAGTTTTTTGTAACCCTTAATATATTTTCTCGTAATGGGGAAACATACCATTTGATCATTGAGGTCAATTCCCCCTATTCCGTTATTACCTTCGATAGACATTTCGGTTTAAATTTCATACCATCTCGTTTGTCTATCACTTCGGTCATTTCTACAGAGGCGTGTTTCGTTGTCAACACATACACATCACGTTTGCCTTTCCACCTTACAGCTAATATTTCATTGCACGATCATCGTAGATGTTCTCCTGGTTTTAATTTGCATGCTGAAATATCCTTCCGCATATTTTTTCTGTTATTATGCACTGTGCCGATAACATTTTTTTCTGGTTGTGCAATTTTAGAAATAGAGTGTGATGAATACCAATTGTCAATCAGCAACGTGTATCCTTTATTCAAAACCGATTCTGCCACTTTCGTCACTACACCTTCTGATGCACTATCAATCAGGTCAATTTTGTCTTCACCATATATTTTGACTTGCAGCAGAATCCAGCAGTTGCTTCACATAATTTATATATTTTATGCCAAATCTAGCTCGTTTTAATGGGTTAAATTGTTTATGCATTAAAAGGCCTTTATATCGCATTAATGATTCTTCAATACTTATATTTTTATCCGGTGTGTAAATATTAAATTTGTCGTTCCAATAATTAAGGATTGGTCTTATTTTGTGAAGGCGATCATTGTTGCAATCTGTTAGATTGTTTGAGAAATGTTAAACATTGCGACATTTGGGTGAATCTTTTAAACGGCATTACTTTTGCAAATGTAGGTGTTTCTATCACTTCCCACTTAGACCAGTGCAAATTGTATATCTGGGTTTTTGATTTGAGCCATCAAGATACACAACGTACAATAGGCCATTATTTAATCTTTTGTAACTGGGAAAACCCGCCATCCAGTTCCCTTATCCCATCACTCGTTATTTGTTCCGCCTTAAGATTTGTTTCCGTGACCACAATGTCCTACAAATTTTCGTCGGATATAATAACAAAATCTAACAGTCCGTAATTCGTGCCTAATTAGTCTAAAACATGGTCTTTTACACCACAAACCTCTTGGTATTCCCAAGATATTGGCCTGCGATCCTTTTTTTTTTGCCAATTCCACTCAAGATTCACTTCAGGTCTAGGGTTTTCCTCTTCATCACTGACGCGTATAATGAATCTTTTTGCAGAATTTACTACTGGCACAATTACACTGCTGCCACCAGTATTTTCGTCAATGTCTAATTTTTCGATGATCTATGGATTGACAGCTTGAAACATTGGTAGCCTTTCCCCGGCTCTTACTTCCACGCGAAGTACTTGCTTTTTTAGAAGTATTTATTTTCCTGTACATGCTGGAGGGCTTAGTGGAATTAAAAATGTATATGCAGAGATCACTTTGTGTGGCAAGCTGCTCGAAAGGTGTGCACCCCGCATACATAATGGTACAAACTGAAGATCCGGAACAGAAAACTGAAGATAGACTGAGCGGTCTTGATGTCGCCACGCGCACATGTGTATTAAACTTGATGTTATCTATATCAAGAAGCAACACTACGTTCTAGGTAGCACGTGCTCTGCACGGGCACACACAATCTTAATCAAGATGTTCATACTTGGTCTAAAACTAAGACAACGAGTCAGACTCGTGATATTCACGATCGGCCTGAAATATCGAATACGGGTCAGACTCGTCAAAATAGTGCAAGGGGTTAATATTTTTACTTTGTTGTTTTCAGAGAAATATACATATTTTTATTAATTTCTATCTTAGCAGCTGAAGTAATTTTTCCCATTTTTATATATTTAGTTTAAAATCATTTTTTAAAAAATTCTTTGATACTTTCTTAATCTGTTAACTAGGGAAACTTTTTTTCGATTCGTTTCATAATGGGCACAATGGAACATTTTAAAATATGAAGGCGAATTTCCGTGACGAAAAATGTCGTCAGGCTCAATACGTAGTAGCTTGTGCGTGACGAAATGTTTCGTCATACTCAGTTAACAAGTTAATATTTTAGCGATCAGCTATAAATATAATATTGAATAAAAAAATATTAAATTGAATGAGGAAAAATAAATTACATTTTTCAAAGGTAATAACTAGGACCTTAAAGCTGTAGGATTTGTAATTTATTACGAAGAAATAATGAACATAACAAATTTTATATGAATCTATCGGTGGAATAACTCAGTCAGTAAACCAATATTTATAAACGTGTAATTATGCCTAAATTCATTTAATTTTAATAACTCCGTATATATACGCATTGTAATCTTTATATTTTATAATTCAGTGGATTTACACTTTACACGAATTTTTTTGGCAACTAGTGAACAACAGCTTACTGATTTCCCTGCGCCAAATGGGATTCTTTATAATCGCACTCTCCCCCACCAAAGTTTAAACCAGGCTGCCTACACTTCCAAGTAGTAACTCCTATTGAAAAAAGGTCATTTTTTAAGTTACTTAAGACCTCATCACGTCTTAATGCGGGATGTCTGCATTCCTCCTCAGCCAGCAGCAGCTTTATAGCTTCCGAGTTGTAAACGCGATTGAATGGGGCCTCATGTGTAAAATAGCTTTGAGTTTCAAGCTGGAATCCGGCCAGCATTTAATAATCTCTCTATATATACGACTAATCATAAATCCACCTCTGTCACAAATGTCGTAGGACTAAACCAGAACTTCATGAAATTGTGTAATCTAGAAAAGGTTTATTTACTTATAAATAGTACATCCTAGAACATAACTGTTAGCATAGTTTTCCAAGACATTGCCAAGATTAACAGATTTGAAAATTTGGAAAAGGGATTTAGGAAAGGAAAACAAATATTTTTTTTAAAAAAAAAACTCTTATTAACGAGATTGTTGTGTATAAATAATGAAAGGCATACTTGCATCTTACTAGTGCACGAATTCTAAGCATTTAATTCAGCTTTCATACTTGCATATGAGCGGTAAATGTTGAATATAACCCTGAAGGGATAGGTGCTAATAAGCATTAGTCAAATCTAATTTTTAATAATCAATATCATCCTTGCAAAGGAATTATTAAATACTGACGCAAGCTTTGAATTCTAGATACAATCTTTAAATTTTTAATTATGCCTGACATTACTTTTTTCTTGCCTGAGGAAATGCTACACAACTTTCCACAGGTTGCAGAGTGTTTAAATTCACCATCCGCCAAGACTGTAGTTTCAGTGCTTTGTTTCAGTGCTTGAATAAAATGTTCAAATTGGGGACGATTGTAATTAATATTTAGCTGCGGATAATGCAATGAAGTCAACTGAAATTGAGAAGAATGCGAAATGCAGCGCGCAGTTCAAAATTTATCTCGTCTCCTCTTTAACTGACGTAATTTAATTTTTTAACTGTCGTTCCTGCTTCAAGATGACTTTTTTCAGGGGTGCGAAAAAGCTATCAAAAACGGGGAGTTTGAAATAGGAATAGTGATGACTTTTAATTTGTAGGAGAATTTCAATAGTTTAGCAAAAATTTCTCAATTTTTCCCCTTTTTCTTTCTGAAATATGCAAGCTTTCGGGTTCAATTGTTTGGAAAAAATCATTTTGGAGAACCTAATGGAAAATCGTTCCTTCAATAAACAAAGATATTTTTATACTAATTAAAGCGTTATGTTATTCCGTCTTCATTTGCACTTGTTATGAACGTACGTAAGGAGTATTTAAGTTGTGTAAAAACACGAGTGAAATATTCAATGAAATTAATTTTTTTTTCATAACACTATTCATAATATTCAATCTGCCGGATGAGAGTTAAAATTTATCAAATAAGCAGTTGCTTGAGTGCAAATGAATCTTAAGAAATACGACCATTTTTCAAAATTCTGATAAAGTTATGATTCATTTAATTTTATAATTATTTGAGAATTCAATTATTTTCAGTATTTTACTAGAATATGCTAGTAAGTTAAAAATTTTACGTTTGGTTGAATTTTCATCAAATTGATAATAAGAGGAACGTTAAATTTGTAATAAATAAAAATAATTTATTAAAATTTCACTAACACATTTTATTTTTACATCCATCTATTTAACGATGTATAGTGTTTTATTTAACTGAAATTTGGGTTGGAGCGATAACTTTTCTGAAATTAAAATGCGATTTGAATTGAATTTGTTTGTCTTCATAATTCACATTTGATCGCCTTTCTGAAGTTTTGATTTTTGGATAAATTAAGGAAAAATAGGGAGAAAAAAGTGAAATGTCGCATTTTTAGTCCTGGAAGAATTTGAGAAAAATGTTTGAATTAAGTACTGAAAAAGAATTGAAATTAAGTACTGAGCAGAATGTATCGGTAAGAACCTCTGCAATGACACTAAAATATGAGGAAGAATGCTAATCGGTATAAATATCGAATAAGTTAAATTATACTTCAACAAATTTTTGCAGTTTTTGAAAGGTAAAACTTTATTAATCTAACAAAGCTTAAGTTTTTGGTGCGAATCTACAATTGTTTTAGATATTTATCATTCTAGAGTGGCTGATGTATGCAATACATATTAAGTTAATATTATTGTCTGTTAGAGAAGTTTTAAGCAGAAAGACTGCGAAAACATTCAACACCAAAAATGTGTATTTTTAGAAATCATATGCCAAGAATTTTAAACTTAATATTTGGCTTAATTTAACCAGTTAACCGTGGAATTTGGTTTCAAAATGTCACCACAGAGTTGGGAATTAAAAACAAGCAACGATGTACACGTCGTACGCGCAGGGCAAATGGTACTGTCACACCTTTTACGAAAAACGAGGAAGGATTACAATTTTATTTGCCAAATAAACAAACAATTCGATCAAATTTCGCCACTATCGCTCTCTGTATTAACCATCTGGAGGATAAAATTTAGCCGTTTTTTGTATTATCATCATTATTTATACATATTTAGTATTTTTCATTCATTGTCTTATACTTCATTTGGTAATTACTATGAAAATAAACCCTTTACTTGAGACGCTACGGAAGCAAGAAAGGGAGAGCTTTTGTTCAAATAGTTCGGATTGTTTCGTTCGAACTGTTTTTCGAATGCCCTGTCTTGTGTAAAAAATGTATGAGGGGCGATAATGACTCGTCTCTGAGCAACGAGTCATTATCGCCCCTGCTAACTGCTGACGCGGTTTCTCCGCAAATCAACGCTAGCGTTCCAAATCGTCGCGGGCTACGTCTGTAATTATTGTTAATCGTGCCCCCCTCCATATGAAATACATGGTAGTCGTATTGGTATTATAAAGGGAACATATCACGAGATAATATTCGTATTACATTTTATTGAGATTTCGAGTTTTTATAGTGAATGGTAATTTTATTTTATTTCGACGAGTATATACGTCAACCGCACCTCAGTGGAGGTTTGGTCCGACGTGTATACACGTCGAGCGCACTTAATTGGTTCAAGAAGTGATTTGAATAACCTAAAGAACATGAAGATAACAATGGAATAAAACTGAATTTTGTTGAAAAAATTGTGGAATATCAATTGAGATTCAGAAAAACCATGAAGTTACTTAAACAGTTTCCTATTATTATATTTAAAAGATAAATTTAAAGCATTCAAAAATATTTAAAAATAAAAATTCGAATTCCTTTCATTATTTTTAATTTTTCTTTACTAAATGATAACTCCAAAATATAATACTCGGTTAACTTATGCCAGTTAAAAATTGTGAAGAAATAATACATATAGGTTTCCAAACAGCAAACTGTGGAATGCTTTCGGTTTAGCTACATAAGTGCACTGCAGTTGCTTATTTTACAGGATAAGAAGAACGGAAAATGATATGGTCCCCATTGTGATAATGTTTACCCCGATTTAGAATGAATTTCACCTATATATTTCATTATTTTATGTTCAATTCTCGCCTCATATTTAATTTTATTTCAATGAATCAATTTTGAAAAATTGTATAAAAATCCTGGTTTGAAATAGTTGAGTTTTCTATTTGCTTCAACCGCATATGAAAGTTGACCATTCAAAATTATTATAACAAAGCAAGACAAATTAACAGAAAGAAGTGACAAAATTGTTGAAAAAAATTGAGTAGCGCGACAAATTTTTCAATCGAAGCGCAATCGTGGAAACGTTTTTCATCCTGTCATATCCATAGATATATAATTCTATTGATAATGATTTCACCATGTGACAATACATATCCGATATTTAGATCTTGAAATAAAATTTTACATCACTACGATGACTTTTAAATCTTCAATGAATTTCTAAAATTTAATATCTATAGCTGTTTTAAACTTTTTTTTTTTTTGCTCTTCCGTTCTTGGAGCTAATAAATAGAAAACCTATTCCTCATTCGCGTAGTGAAATAGCTTGATATGGGATTGGAAAAAGGTTTTTACTTCTTCATATAGTTTTAAATTATTTTAGTTTTGTATTGAATGATATTTTCATGTCTTAACTTCTAGGATATTGACAAATATGTTCCCTTTTAACTTTTCATTACATTAACATTTTTCTATTGTTGTATTGAAATTATCTAAAATGAAAAATTGATCGAAGTGAAATAAGAAATTAGAACAATAAACTTTATCTGCTTTACTAAATTATTAAGACATAAAATAAATGATAAAGTTTTAAAAAATTGACTTTACGTAGTTAAACCATGACAGGAATCCAGTTCTTGTTTACTTAGATTGAAATTCAATTTTAAATCGTTTTGGAGTTTCAGAAAATTCATCAATTATTTTTTTCTTTAAAATACAAATTGAGGTTTGAGACCATTTACTATACCTTAGAAAAATCAAAACCTAATATCTCAATCTTTGAGATCATGACTTCTACAGGTTACTTGATTATCTTTCAATAAACCTTAGTTCTAAATTTTCTTCCTAATTGATTTTTTTTGTTATCTGTTCAAATGTGCTTACATCCTGAGCTCGGAAGTAGTACTTGGTGTTCTTTTCATCTTGGTTTGCCTTTGAACGAAAACTGCCTTCGATCAAATGGAATGATCTAGATAATTCAATTTGAATATTTATCTATTGGATTTTTTTTCAAAACCGTAAAGATGAAAATAAAAATACATTCATTTAAAAGTATTGGGTAAAAGTTGATCTTAAATGGTAATTCATTCTTTCTTGATGTAAAAGCCCAAGCTGGATGCAAATTTGAAATATTATAACGCATTTATAAGAATTGTGTAATTTTTATGGTGTATATATTCTTTGTTAAATCTTTAAAATTGCCCATTTTTTTAGAAAAGGTGTAGTTACCCAGGATGCTAAATTTTGTATAAGAATCGGTTTGATTTGTAGTTCAATCGATAGTTTTGTAAAGTTTTTTTTCAAACTAGTAGTATCGTTTTTAAAAATCAAATTGATAACTTTTTTACAGTCCAAAGCATAATTTTCGAATTTCCCTGAGTAATTTGTTTGATTTTTTTTTTCTGGTGAAAGTCTCTTCGCCTGCTCCTAACTTAAATGTTGTTTGTCATTCGATGTGTTGTTATATGGAGAAACATTTACAACGCAGATGTTGCTTTGAAATCGAAGGTTGCTTTCATAGAAAAATCTCTACTAGATTTTTGCTAGCAACATCTGTTGCCAGTCCTTTATCAGATTAAGTTGCTCTTTCTCCTCCCTTATAAGATTGTTTCAACAATCCGACTTCAAATTTGATTTATGATACTAATTTGATGTATTAAGCTAAATGATTATTAAAATAAAACGTACAGTTAGTAAAAAAACCCAGCTAAAAATAACTTAAACAGTTGAAGTACTTGAGATATAGCTATCAATTAAATACTACGAATGATTTTCAAAATAAGTTGTGAAAACTCTGTGCAACCGTATTTAACTCCCAAAAAAAATCAAAGAACTGTTAACATCAATGGAAACTCTTAAATTTAAAATGATCGATTAAAATGTAGCTCCAGTCAATCCTTGAGACATCCTATTCGATGATGGAAATACTTAGTGAGATTGAAACTTAATTTTTTTATTTCGGGTAACAAAGGTTTCGTGATAAAATCGAGTAAAATTGTAAATATTATTAGTCAGATATATGCAAATACAAATTTTGTCGATTTTTAGACAGTTTCGCTTTTGTCCGTATTTTACCCTTTTTAATATTCACTTTTTTTATTTGAAATTACATTAGTGATAGATAATTGTTAGTTAATAAAATAAGTCTGAATTTATTTCTTGAAATTGTCTACCCTACATTCCTTACTTTTATTTTTGTGAATGTTTTTTTATTAAATTGAAAAATTCTTTCAAAATCATACAGTTGAGGATGTTTAAGTAATCAGATAAAATATTTCCAGATTTAATGCCTAATATTTTAAAGGCTTGTTTTATTTCAGATTTTTGTTCACTCAGTTTCTACTTTTTCTAGCTTTACTATATTTAGAGTTTTTACTACATAAAATAAAAAGAAGTCTTCTCTTTATCAACACGGAAAAACTGAATATTAATAAACCATTTTAAAGAATATTGCATACATAAGATTTAGAAACGCCTGATGCAGTGAATAGGCAAATCTACAAACAATCCTGTAACTAATAGAAAAGTAAATAGTTAGATCGAAATCCCATGAATGTTGAATGCTCCGCAAATCCAAATAAATTTTGATGTTGAATTTTTTTCTATCTTATTGAAGATACCTCAAATAACGAATGTGAGATGAAATTATGATTAATTTTAATCTATTATTAAAGACACAATGCCAGTCTGAAATTTCATGGATTTTAAATACAATCTTGTTTTTAAGATAAGTCACTATTCGCTGTATTTAATAATGTATGCAAAGAGTATTTTTGTAAACTTATCTGAAAAGAAACCTTAAGCAAAGAAATTCGAATTAAATATATCTAATTTTATATACAAACCAGTGAAAAAAGATATCTTGAAAAATGTTAATTAAGTGACGGAGATCTTGATATCTTTTATAAAAATTAATTAGGGAGGTATATAATCGAACACATCAAAAACGTTCTATTTAAGTTATATTCTTTGAATATATAAGACATTCTCAGTTGAAAATTCGATTCCTAGCTTATGCAAATTAAATCTGTGGAGTTCCAACTGTACTTCAATTGATAAAATATTATCGGTTCAGGATTCATCCTTGCTGCCGATCCCCAATTCATAATTAGAAATTCTTTTTAAAAAGTTTGTGTTCTAAAACTGGATGCAAGCTAACGTATGAAAAGCTGCACTACATAATGACAACTTTTTCAGTAAACTTTTGATAATTCTTATCAAAATTGTAGCAATTTTTCCCGAAATTGAACCTATTTGTACAAGGAAATAAAAGTGCAAAAAATATTCGAAATCCTTAATCATTCAAAGAATTAGCTGTCATTTGAAAAACTAATACTCTCTGCGTTCTTTATAAATTCATCTAAAATTCAGAATAACGTTAACTAAAAGTAAATTCAAATTGCAATCCAGAAATCCAGATAAAGTAAAAGTCTCAAACTCATTAGTTGTGTCCTTTTCTGTATTTGCTTTAAACTGTTAAGGATTCCTAATTCATAAATGTATTATATTTTGATCTAATTGAGGAAGAGCAATATGATTCTTGATTGCCGGCACATATTTTTTTTTCAAAATTATTAGAAATATGCTTTACGTTTAGGCCAATGATAAAAATTTAGTGTCTGGCAAAAAGACCACGAAGAGAAACTCGATCCGTTTGCCAATGGATCTAAATATTCACAACTTGTAGTTTTCGCTCTTTCACAGTGCATAAATAATTCCTATTTTAAAATGTTAATATCTTTCTTTAAAAAGTTATCTGTATTTGATCTAGAGCTATATTTATATTTCTGAATTGTTTCGTATCGGTTTATTTACCATTGAATTAAATTGATTAATTTACCTTTTCGAATCCGCTTTAATGACGATGTTTAAAAATACATGCCAATGGGTTACTCACAAAAATTCTGCTAATACTCGACCACGTAATTGATTATCTCTTTACATTTAGGAAACAGTTTTATGATTACAGTAATATTCTTGCTGATGCCCATGTTAATCATAAAATTCCTGATACAACCTGCATTCTTCTCGTTTTATATATTTTTAAAAATGACAGATGGAGATGACCGAATTGAAATAGATATATATTTTTAATATTAACGGATTTCTGCTATTTTAAATTAATTCCTTGGTTTATTTAAGCACAATTCTTAAAATTTGAATAGAAAAATTCATTTAGAAGCAGAAAGTTCGTAACTTGAACTCTTTATATTTTAAAAAAACTCATACTCCTAATGGGAATAATTGGTACTATGGACATTAAAGTTGCAAGCAGCTAATATTAGTTTAAGCACTCAATTATTCTAGATTAGAGTAATTGGAGGAATGGAATGATAAACATAATTTATTTAATAATTCCTTAAATTTATCATTTCATTTATTCCTTTATCTTAGAGAAGGAGATTCCGATTACACCGAAATATTAAAGAAATCCGGTTACTCGCGGAGAAGTAAATAGAGCATTTCAACAATATTTTGAAATCGTGTTCATTTTAATTTCATTTGAAAATCGATTCATTTTTTAACGCTAAGTTTAAGATTCTCTATTTCTTCAAATATTTTTGCAGTGAACTTGAATATTTAATGATAAGAGATTTATTCTGTCGCAATGTCAGTTTAAACGGGTGTGACTGATAAAAAAATCCACCTTTTTATAATTTTTTTGAAGATTTTTTTCAAAAATTTGTGGTCGGTTTTGGCAAAAATTATTGCGAAAATATGTAATATATTCAATATCTATCATGTTTTTAATTCCCATGATAACCAGAAGTTTTTCAATTGTTTGATACTTCGAATTCTAATTTTTTTTATTTATTAAAAGCATGATTTAAAAATAAAAGTAACGAAATTGTCGGAATTCATAACCATTTAAAATTCTTCGATAACTGAGTCCTTATTAAGAATTATTTACTTATGATATAGGGCGAATTAATATAGTTATTATGAAGTTCCTTGTATAAGGTTTAAGCTTCATTTTGCGTAAAAAAATATATAAATTTATTCTAATATGAGAATTAAATTACAAACATATATAAGTATTTATTTGAAGCAAATTCAATTTTAAAAACAAAACCCATTATCTCTTGTAATTACGATTCCATGAAATCTATTGAATACAAAATTACTTCTCATTGAAAAGTTTTGATTGCTAATTGTCATTTGCTCAGTATTAATTATAAGGCAATTGATTATAAATAATACTGTAGAAACCTTGAATATAGCCAAAAAGATATTTATCTTTTGAAAATGTCCAGTTTGCTCATCAAGTGATGATTATAACAGATTTCCTTAATGTTTTTTATAAAGTTAAAAGTATGTAATATAATTTTTGCTAAAATTAGAAATTCAATGAAAATTTCCAGTCTGGAAATGGATAGTTACTCATTTTTTCATTACATTATTTCTAGTAAAATATAATATTGTTTAAAATGTAAATATACAAGAACATTGCTTGTATTTTTTATTAAAAAATATTTGCTCCTTTATAATTTATTGAACCAGCCTGCTATTATTTTAACCCATTAGCTGTCAAGGCCCCCACATTTGGGGACTTTGGAATTATACATCACTCAATACCCAAAATATATTTGGTACGCCTGATATCTTAATTTCATTCTATGTATACAATATATTAGTCAATCTTGTGTGTAGTAGAAAAAGTATGTATCTTTATTTCTTCTATGTTTATGTGAAAAAGTAGCAAAATTGAAGAAGTAATTTTTTTAAGTTACTAATTATTAATTTTATGTTTGTGTGCTTTATTTGTAAAGTACCGTTTTCGTGTCTAATATTTAATGCTCCTTAAGAAATTCAGCACGTTTTTACGTAATTTTATGTGCATCAATTAACATTGATTGCCATTCGGAATTTCTTACATTGTAATTTTTGTAATATCACCGGTGAAACTGAATGCATTTAAAGTGTTCAATAATGCTTTAATAATGTTTATTTTTTAGAAAGACTGAGACACCAAGAGTATTATATGGAAATTAAACTTTTAATTTTTTGCACCAATGTATTTAATATTTCTTTGAATTGTTATTTTATTATAAGTCATTATCAAAACTTAAACATTTAAATGAGCTTTATAAAGCAACAAATTAAACTTTTGTCAATGTCTGATAAATTGTTTATCACGTTTTGCAGAAATTCGTGCTGACAAATTTTCTCCTGAATGAGATTTTTAAAAACATTTTTATAATCTTATTCAATAAATATTCAGGTTATTTCAAAAAAAATTTGAGTTTAATGAAATCGTTTAAGTTTTATTCATGAAACTTATATCTATTCACGTGCAGATAGATGATTGAAAACATTCGAACATTTTCTTTTAGTATAAGTAAAAAGTGTTCAATTAAAAATTTACTAAAATAAAATACTTTATTAAATATTTTTCATCTACTATAACATTTAAAAAACGGAAGTTTATTTAAAGATATTTAGGGTTAAATTTTTTAAAGAATAAAAATAGATTTCATATGATTCAGTTTTCCAAATTTTAATTTCTTTCATTTGATTTATAGTACTTTTTAAAATTTGCAACATCATAAGTGTTATTGATTTAAAATGTTTCAATGAAATGTAGTTGTAAAGTTATGTTCTATAAGATATAATCTATAACCTGTGATTTTTGAGTAGTCATGCAGTCATTATTAGAAGAGAACGACTGGTACTAGAACAGTGTGCCTTTCCAGGACTCAAAAATCGTTAGAGCATTGGTTTGTTGCGGTTCCTGGTTAAAAGGGTACTAAATGTGCACCAATGTCATTTGTGCTGATATAAACATGGAACATTGCCGGCCTAAATTTTCAATTCTTCGCTAAGTGAACTTATATAAAATATGCAACAAAAATGAAGGGGAAAAGGCCTGTGATGTCGATATTTTCCACCTCCGCATGCACTACTTTCTGAACTATCCTGGCTCCCTTCTCCAGTTGATACAATAGAAAATAAGATTTGTGAATTGGAAACCTGCTGGTGAGCCCTGGAACTAACCATTGAGAGTCTGTACACCACTGAATAATCCAGAACAAGTAATTATGCAAACTTTGCCGATTGATTTGCAGCTGTTCGATGAGTAAAATCAGAAAGTGCCGTCAGAGGACGAAAGAAAATAAAAATGTTTATGGCGAACACTTGCATAAAAAGAGTGGACCTGGAAGGACTCGAGCAAAAAAATAAAATCTTGTACGACACAAAATAAAAAAATTCTTGAGACAAGAAATTTAAAAAAGACCCTTCTGCGAAAAGGAATAATAAAAACCCTTGTTGCAGCAGAAGTGAAAAAAAAACCCTTGTTGCAGCAGAAGTGAAAAAAAACCCTTGTTGCAGCAGTAGTGAAAAAAAACCCTTGTTGCAGCAGTAGTGAAAAAAAACCCTTGTTGCAGCAGTAGTGAAAAAAAACCCTTGTTGCAGCAGAAGTGAAAAAAAAACCCTTGTTGCAGCAGAAGGGAAAAAAAAACCCTTGTTGCAGCAGAAGTGAAAAAAAAACCCTTGTTGCAGCAGAAGTGAAAAAAAAAACTGTATACAAATTTATTACGAAGAATTTTAAAAGCTCGGAATTAATTTTTGTTAGTTGACTCTGAGTTAACCGAAAAAGAGAACATTGAAAAATATTCCAAGCAGGAGTCATTGCTATTCTTTTTTGTAAGGAAAGTACCCGACTGGGTTATTGACGTGACCTCGTCTACCATTCTTTGAGCGATGTATTGTGTCAGACAATATTGGACGCCTATCGACTCTGAATTAATTTTAAAAGCTCAAATGTTGTGTATTTAGTGTTTCCTGTTTGTGAATGAAATGAAACATTTATTTCATTTATATATTCTCACACGGAACACGAGCAGCCTTGTAAAGCAGTTGTTCCAGTTGGAGTTTCCGAGTGAATGCGATTGTATTCACCTAATAATGTGGAAACTTTCAAGTATTTTTGAAAACCAAAAACTGTTTCAAACAATTTTTGATTTCTTGTAATCGCATTACTGATTTATGCATAAAATATATTTCATGGTAATCGTACATTTGTTAGTGATGTTGCAATTTTAAATGATAGTACTATATTTCCAAAAGCCATTTGCAAATTGCTGAATCTAATTGCATATTTTTAATGCGGAATTCAGACATGACAATTGACGTCTAATTTCCTCATTCTTGAAATTAGTTACTTTGTGTAATAATTCTACAATACTGTTAATATCTGAAGCACTCTGTTTAAATGTGTTTTATTGTTCTTTTATTCATATTTAAATTACTTTTTGATGCTTATTTCGTATAATTATTATTCGGCGAGTTTTCTAAGGTCAGTGCCATGTCTGAAAAAATGAAATGAGTTTTCGATAAAAGGAAATGATCATTAAATTCTTAATTTGAAGGATGAATGCATTGGTGCAAATAGTGTTTCTGAGTATACGTTAGCTTTGGAAGGAGCTCAGAAACTATACATAGCAAAACTTCTTTATATTTTTTTCTCACTGGGATTTTAAAAGAAACAAATTTTTCCTGTTATTTTGACAAAAAAATTCTTTGTTTATTAATTTATCATTTAAAAAAACAGCTGTTAATATTGCTGTCATTCACTTGTAAATTTTTTAACTGTTCGTAGAATGTTAACCAAGGAATTTTTAAAGTATTTTTCGCTTAGTTCAAAAATTAGAAACCTTACCTATAAATATTGACAAAAAGTTAATTTCTTTCGTATATAAAATTAATCTTTTGGATTATCATAACCATTACAATTATTTGTGAGCTCTCGGAATTAATATATTAAATGAATGGAAATAGATTTTTTGGCGTCTCAGTCAGCAAGTAAATATCTTCATTTTAATCATTATAAAAGTGTTATAAACGTCTTCAAACTTGTCAGTTCAAATGTACTTCAAGTGCTTTCCAAGTTGTAAAATTTTATATTTTTCTATAACCTTCATCAAATTAATCAAAGCAGAAAAAAACGATTTTTTTGCTTTCATTATGACGTATTTTTAACTTTAAATTTGAAGCACATTTTTTTGTGTGTACTTTATGTATAGGCTAAGAATGTTTAAAAATCAATGAAAAGATTTTAATGAAAATTTAAATGCTGATAAGATATGTTCAAGCATATTAATTCAAATTTATGTAATATGAAAAATTTTATATTAACCCTATATTACACAATAATTTTTTAATTTTTACGTCCATATAGATTTTGTGTATAATAAATTAGTTTATTGCTTTTTTTATTTGGTAATAGAATAAATTTGGTTTATAATCCCATAGTAAACCAAATTTAAAAAAATTTAATTTAGCGTTATTATACATTTATTAAAGATTAGCTTCTAAAAATAAAGTTGAAAAATTAATATTTTATTTTCTCCATTTCTAATTAAATCGGTTTGCGGAAATGTGATTGAAAAAAAGGTGTCATATAGGGTTAAATTGTATTAACATTTTGTATAAATCGGGTGATAATGTATGAAATATACCGTTGCATTAATATTGTAAATGGGGAAATGTAAATGAAAAAAAATGAAAATGAGAAAAATAAATGAAAAAAATTAAATATATTTAAAAGATAAATAAAAAATATATGAAAAATGAAAAAAATGAAATATATTTAAAAGATAAACGAAAAAAATAATGTAAATGAAAAAAAAAGAATGATTAAGAAAAAAACATGGAAATAAAAGAAAAAAATAAAAAATAATCAAAGGGGGAAAAAATGAAAAAAAATGAGAAAAAAAAGATGAAATAAAATTTAAAAAATAATAATAATGAAAGTGATAATTTCCCCTTCTAAAAATTTTTTCTTGTAAAACGTTTATTTTGTTATTTTCTGTTATAAATTTCTGATGCAGAAATTTTGTGTTTAGTATGTATTTTATGCTGTAGTTCTGGAAAACTCGAGTTCATGACACTTGTAGTATATTAACTGTTTGGAAAATTGTAACTGAATGTAATAATATTGAATACCCTAGTGTTGTATTAAGCCTTACAAATCCATCTTAGTACCGATGGACCTTGCCATTTCCAACTATGATCTATCTGACATGTGTACCAAATATAGTTATTATAAATTGCTAATTTTAATGGCAATATATTTTTAAAAAATGTTAATTAATGCTGGCATTTAAACTTTGTCTGTTTTCAAAATAAAGGCCTTCCTGATTTCAGGAACCTTAATTGTCATCATTAACTGTTCGGGAAAAAAAGGTTTTAATTTAGACAATTAATAAATCTGATTGGTGTAATTTAAAGTATGCAAAAGGAGCTTGAGAAAAAAATTGTCGCAGCTTTTTATGGTTCGATTATATAAAGGAATTGTTTATTTCGTACACTTTATATTGTGTTTTT
>JAOUZG010046297.1:134495-148853 GCA_026289955.1 Argiope argentata | reverse complement strand
TATATATATATATATATATATATATATAACGTTTGTCCGCGATGGACTCCTAAACTATTAAACCGATTTTAATAAAATTTACACACCACTTGCAGTTTGATCCAACTTAAAAGATAGGATAGTTTATACCTCAAGGTAGAGTGGCAATTAATTAAAACCCCTTAATTTCTGTGAAATTAAAACCTGTAATGCTACTTTCCTAGTGAAACACGGCCTTTCGGAATAGCAATCGCTGATGCGCCCCGTTTCGTCCCGTAAAACCACGTTGTTGTTTTTTAAATTTGCCATCGTTACGCTTCCGTTCAACTTATACTCAATGTCGCAGTGGAATCAGATGGACTTACTATTATAGACCTCGGAGGTAAAATTTATTTTAAGAAATATTCACGCTAAAATTAAATATCGATTTTTTAAAATCGATTTTTTAAAATCCATTTTGACGTGCCTATTTCTCGAACGGCTCTGTAAAATAGACGCTTAGCTGTAAAAATACAAAAAATATGTTTCTTGAAAGACAATATGATGTAGTATGCTGCAATACAATGAAAAAAATCGAATCGAAAAAAGCGAATTTTTTAACGGAGAGGCGAAATTTTGCTTTCATATTTAACTACGCCGAAACTTTTCAAGATAACTTAATCAAATTTTTTAAACATAAAATTTGATAAATTTTCCAAAATCGTGTGAAAGATTGTAAAAATCTGACAAAAAATTGAGCATTTAATTAATTTTTTTTGTCATTTATTTGGTTTTCCTCTTCACCATTACAAATCTAATCCATTGATAAATAAAAATGAGACTAAACTTTTTTACATATATAATTTGGCATTTTTTTGGCACACCCTGATCAATTTTGAAAACAATACAGCAAAAATTACGCATCTTATGAAATAATTACCCTACATTCAAAGTTCCATTCTTGGCAATGGGATTGCTCGAAGATGATAAACAGTGGCAATGCACTATTAAGGAAGCTATTTTAAGCAGCTCATCGTCCAAACTTCGGGAACTTTTTAAAGTTATCTTGGTATTTTGTTATCCCTCTGATCCACGAAGCCTTTGGGAAAAGTACAAGGACAGTTTTTTAAAAGATATCCGGTTTCAGCATGAAAGACAACTGCAAGACTCCGCTCTTTCAACTAAGGATAAAGCGTACAACCAATGCTTGATTCTGATTGTTCCAGTGCTTAATGGATTATGGTTTACCTCAGTCTGAGCGATTTGAGTCTCATTTGCAAAACAGAGAGTACATGCGAGAAACAAATTTTGTTCTTGAAGATTTGAAGAAAAAGGTATATAATGCTGAAGCCTCTCTAACAGACGAACAGTCCAGCGTATCTCAAAAGGTCCTCAACAGCATCGAGTCTGGTAGAGGCCCAATATTTTTCTTAGATTCAACTGGTGGCACAGGAAAAACATTTCTCTTAAATTTTTCTTCTTTCAAAGGTCAGAAGCAATAAAAGCATTGCCTTGGCAACTGCATCATCTGGAATAGCTGCAAAGTTATTGGAGGATGGAAAGACAGCTCATTCTACTTTTAGATTATCCCTTAACCTCAATTACTCAGAGAATCCAATATGCAGTATTAAAAAACAGAGTAATTTGGCTAAGGTTCTTACAAGATTGCAAACTTATTATCTGGGATTAGAGTACTATGGCTCATAAAGCAGGATTCGAGGCACTTAATGCAACTCTCAAAGATTTAAGAAATTCTGATGAAGTAATGGGTGGAGTAACTGTTCTACTAGCAAGAGATTTGCATCAAACATTACCTGTTGTACCTAGAGGAAAGCGTGCAAATGAAGTTAACGCATGCATCAAATCGTCGTACTATTCTTATTCAAACTTTATTTAAATAAGAATATGAGAGTTCATTTACATGGAAATGCATCAGAAGAATTGTTTTCTAATTTTCTCCTTAAAATAGGAGACGGAACATATCCTGAATGTGCTGGCAAAATCACGGAGTTTCCAGATCTCATCGTAAAGATTTATCCCGATATTACTGATATAAAAAAAAGCCAATTGAATGACTTAATAAGTATGTAATCGAAGCTACGATAATTACTGGATGTGCTCGAGGGGAGTTGGTTTAAATACCCCGCATTCCACTAATTTCGTCAGACTATCCTTTTGAATTTAGAAGAGTACAGTTTCCAGTAAACGTTTGCTTCGCAATAACCGTTAATAAGTCACAAGGGCAGATATTATAACTAGCAGGGATTGATTTAAGAGAAGACTGTTTTTCACACGGCCAATTTTATGTAGCTTTCTCCAGAGTCAGTTCATCAAGCAGCTTAATAATTTTATCAACAGAAAAAATACCCAATAATGTTGTATACAAAGAAGTTCTTGCTTAAGCATAGGTATAACAATAAAATGTGGATGGCCCGCGTTTGCAAAGAAAATCAATGCTTTAAAAGGATCCTTAAGGACAGTTAAGGATCGATTTAGGACAAGGGCATATATATAAGGAGTCCAGGGGCACCGGGACCTTCCCATAATTAGAAAAAATTATAGGTAATAAGTAATTATTATTGGGGATTTTCGTAACTAGGTTCACCAAGCACCATTATCCTCTACTAATTCCATTAACCAAGCAATGCCGGGTACGGGAATGCTAGTATTTTGCTAGTATATTGCTAGTATATATTTGCTAGTAATGCTAGTATATAACAATTTGAAGTATGCATCAGTGCAGCTCAATAATTCAGAATATTTAATGATCTCAGAAATTCGTAACAAAAAAAAAAAATCGCTAACAGCGTTCTCAATACGTAATAATATTTGTTTGAGTGAATAAAAAAATAATTCAAAATTTCATCTCTAGAGAAAATTTTTCAAATGAATTACACATTTAGCATATTTTTGTCAAATTTAATTACAAAACATGTTCCATGTGATGGCCATCATTTTCCTCTACCAACTAGAATCGGAAGATAGCATGTTCCACAGTTGGCCATAGTATGTTCTGGGGAATTGTAAGAACATGCTATAGATTCTGCTTTTTATCCCTGTAAAGGTTACACACGCATTTCGACGTCTTGATGAACATCTTGATGGTGACGGCATAAGGGAGGAATGGGAGCTCGTTCAAGAAACGAGGAACAGAAAATTTTCTCAAATAGTGTGTCCCATAATGCTCTATGTGGACTTAGATTTAAATTGTATTTGGTTTCAATGGTAAATCTTTGATATAGCTTATTTGATCCAAATTTTGTTTTAAAGTTCCATTGAATTATTATTAAGAATGCAGTTTTATGCTCACTTGTGATTAAACAGTGCATTGAAGCAATAGGAACTCAGAAGGGGTATATTTGAAAAATTGCTATCGATATATAGTTAATATATTAAATATATTTCGCATTCATAGTTAAATTATTTTTTTAATGCAAATGCATATTTTTAAAGCTAATCTCTTCTTTGCTCAAAGTAAACAGATGCAATTGAGTTTAGAGTTTTAAAGTAGTCAAAATTTTGAAGACTATAATAAAGTATATTGTTATAGTGTTACTCTTTTCAGATTTATATTGGGTAAAAACATGGAATAGTTTGTTCGATTTTTTATAATGCGACTACTTTTTAAAGTTCTATAATGAAAGGAATAAAATAATCTCTTTTAAACTCATAAAAGAAACTATAAGAACTTTTTTTTAAAAATTATTTATACTCAGGAAGTTATTAATATTAGTTTATTTATTAATGTTTAGATATTTATTAATATTAGTTTATATTTTAATATTTAGTTATTAGTAATTATATCTTGACGTAGATAAA
Organism: Argiope argentata; assembly: GCA_026289955.1. Taxonomy (NCBI): domain Eukaryota; kingdom Metazoa; phylum Arthropoda; class Arachnida; order Araneae; family Araneidae; genus Argiope; species Argiope argentata. The sequence goes on along the minus strand of JAOUZG010046297.1, from coordinate 145,076 downwards.
AACAAATATCAAAATAAATTGAATAAATGTTTGAAAAAATTTTACTGATAACATCGTAGAAGTTTTAGCACCTTAACCTATCTTAACATATTTTTTCAATAGTTTATCAAAGAAGATATATTCCTTAGATACAAAGATAGATCTATAAAATCTTAAAAAATAAACATTAATTTCAAAATTCTCTAATTATTTTACAGCTCTTTGAAGCATTTTTTGTAGTTGTTGATATTCTAAAGAGCCTTCTTCATTAGAGGCTAAAATCTGAGTGGAAAAATGACACAATTTTTGATGAATCTTGTATGAAAACCAGCACGATTTTTAATTATATATTTTTAAGAACGTTCTAATGCAAAATAATGCAGATAAATACTTCAATGTTTCGTGGGCAGTAAATTATTTATGAATATTGAAAAGTTTCAGACAGTCATAGTTTTGGCTTGAAATCACAACCTGTTATTTAGTCGTATCAAATAAATGACTTTACACTATTTTACTCAGATTTTGTTACTGAGGCAGGTGTTACTTATGGAAGAAAACTTCATAAACTGCACACATTGGTGTGAATTGATTTTAAAAGTTGTCGAGCCTAAACTGGAAAATAATTTTTATTATTAGTATTATTATTAAAAGCAATCTAAGGATTAAAAATCATATAAAGATCAATGTTAGTATTAACCTCTCTACTTTCTCCTAAGTATATACTTATGCAGTGTAGATCTATCCATATTTCTAAGTACATTTGAATAGAATCAAACTTAAATTTTGTGCCTTTTAGATTGGAGCAAAAATTCGACATCTTTGCAATAAAAATGTCAAAGCGACTTACCACATTTTATTTATCTATTTTTTGTAATTTTAAATAATTATTTTAACACGCAAGAATAGATTGACTCATGGATAATCAATATTTTGACAGATTATATTTTTAAAAAATTAATACAAATCTACATTTTGATAAAATTGTATGATACGTTTAATTTATATAGATGCTTCCGTTTTGGGGCATCATATACACGCATATACAATTTTTGCATACAGATTTCCCATCAACCATTTACAAATAAGAAACTATTTGTTTAATGAAAGATTTTTTACCAGTATCTAATTTGATAAGTTTGTAGAATTGAGTCAGTAGACGTAATCGTTAAAACGCTGTTATTTCTTTTTGACAAAAAAAATATGATTATAAACTGAAATGAACTTTTGATAAAACTATGGCATGATGTTCTAAGACTGGGAGTATTTATGTATCAAATTTCGGAATTCTGAATAATAGAATTCAGAATTATTTATATATTGAGACTAAATATGTAATGAAAGTTTCTGCATTTATATAAACAAAAAATAGGCAAAAACCTCTCTGTTTATATTTACTCTGAGTAACAACTTACAAAGCGATATTATGAATATCGAGGTTAAAAAGCAACCCATACACTATTTCTATAAACCATCTAACTTTTGTAGCCATATAAAATAAACGAAAGCAATAAAATTTGACATGAGTGGAAATTTGCTCATACCCCAGGCCTGTTGACCTCCCATGAAGGACAGGAGGGGGAGAAATTTTTTTTAACACTTTTGGTACATCTCTTCTGGAAAACCGATGCGCTTTTACGACAGATTACTGGTCCCGCTTCACTCGCTTTACAGAAGTTTCACGTAAAATAAAAACACCCAGAAGGTTAAATCGGCTAAATTTTTTAGATTATCACGACTTACCAAATATTTAAAATGTCTCCAAAGCCAAAAGCTACATGGATTTAGGTCTGGAGAATGGGGAAGCAACCGATCATGAAATTGACGGCTGACCACACGTTATTCTGTAAAATTATTACGTAGAACGTTTTTCACACAACGGCTAATGTGTGGAGGAGCTCCATCTTGCATGAAAAGTGTGCTCGAAAGGCATTAATGGGCTTACAAATCAGGGACAAATTTATTCGGAGTTAAAGATGCATATCGCTGTCCGGTGATAGAGCATGTTACCGGACCTCTCGCACTTAATCCCTTGAAGAAATACGGGCCGAGAATAAATGCTGCAGAAAATCCACACCACACCATTACTTTTGGTGACTACAAAGGGACTTGTAAGATTGAGTGTGGATTTTCTAGATCCCAAATTCGGTAGTTGAGAGTATTTACCGAACCGTCCAAATAAAAATGAGCTTCGTCTGTCCACAGAATATTCCACGGCCATTCTGGACCAACCTCAAAGCGAGCAAGAAACTAAAGTGAGAACTGATGTCGAATGTCAAAATCATTTTTGGGAACAACTTCTGCACAAATAGAAATTTGTGCGGATAATACTGGAGAATACTCCACATGATCTTCTGGACAGTTGAAAAAAGCATATCCAATACACCTGACACACTTCGGACACTGGTATTAGTCTGTGCATTCAAAGATCTGTCCTCTTCCACTTGAAGCGCAACTTTCTCTATTGCTTCTGCGGAAACAGATTTTTTTCTTCCAGAACGAATCTTAAACGAACCTGTTTCTTCAAATTTAGCTATCTATCATTAATCAAAGATTTTTAATAGTCAGTGGACATTTTCGTATTTCTTTAAAAGTCTGACATTTCCGTAGAGCAGCCTTTGGAATCATTGTTTTGATAAAACAATTTAACTGACAAAGGTCGATCTGGTAACTATAAGGACATTCTGACAACGACGTATCGAAATTTTAGCAAAAGTTTTTAGGGTTTATAACAGATGCTGCATGACTTCGACAAAAATTTGCATTTTGATTCATCTTCGTTCATTCAAATCTCTTGTTCAAAAATTAGTTTCGGAACAAGTTTTCATACGAATTTATGCAAAATGTTTCATGCAAAAATATAATAAATGTGTAATTCATTTGAAAAATTGCTCCTGGTGCCGAAATTTTGAACTCTTTTTTTATTCTCTCCAACAAATTTCCATCCCTTCCTTACGTCCTATACAAAATTTCATATTTTTATGAACAATAGTTTTGCCTGTAAATAACTTTAAAGTAGGGTCGTTTAATTAAGAACACCCTGTATATTAATTCACGAGTATTATAGATGGGGGGGTGTAAGATAGATGTAAGTTTCTTGATACAGTTTTCTTATAATATGTAATTAGCAGCGAAAATAATAAAATGTCGTGATTCCCAAGAAAATCTATGAATCCAATACTTAAAAATAATTTCTTACTCATAGATCATTGAAGCAATTGTCTAGATTATTTAGCCCTAGATTCACATAAAAACATTTAATTCAAATTTGTGCCGTACTTCATACAAAATTCATAAAAATGTTTTAATTATTCATTCAAATTTTATCAAATATAAAAGAAGGTAGAACAGCATACCTATAAAAATATATTGCTTAATAGAAATATGGAATAAACATATAATTTTTGACGTTCTTATTTATATTTTTAGTGATCTTTTTAAGCTCTATACATTTATCCAAGAAATTATTTCTATTTTTGTCAATTTTTGAAGCTTATTAAGTTACAGATATTATCAGGCTCTTTATATTCGTTGTAAATTTGTTCAAACACTTACTTTGATCAATTTTACTTGTTATATACTTGATAATCTATATGCTAAATAAATATACATAACTTTAAAAATAAAAATAGTTTCAAAAATAAATTTTCTAATTTGTAATTTTATGACTTTAAAGGAAATCATTTTTAAAGTTCATTAAAATAGTTTAAAAAATCATTATATTTTTTAAAAGGGGGGGAGGGGCAGAAACACCTACGTATTTGTACGTATGCTCAAAAATCAGAAAATTTCTTTTTATCAAAGCAATATTAAACAAAATATCTACGATAAACTGAAAGAATGAATCTAAATCCGCGTACAGAAACAATATAACAATTTATTTTTATATATTTGTGGAAATTTAGACTGGTTTATTTTTTTAATTGCATTAATTCCTGTAGCAAGAAGAAAAAAATTGATGGCAGATATTAAAATAAAAAATATGGTTTAATGTCTTAAAAATACTTGAACTAAGAAAAGAAAAGCCTTGATTAAATGAACATGCTTAACTACATATATCTATAGCAGTTTTTATCCTTTTCACCCTTCCGAGTTTCTAATACTTCAATGCAAGGTTTAATCTCAAATCTCAAAATGTACAAGTACATTTTGAATAAACTCAATGAAATTTAATAACAACATTTCGATTAAACCAACTATTTCAAAGAAATACTGCTTAAAGCAAAGTAAAATTTTTCTAAATGGGCATTAAACTTATTGTCTATGCATATAAGAAAATCCACTTTCTAAAAAAGGACTCCTCTGCTCGAGTTCTACTACAACCACCGATAGACAAGGCCTCTGCTGTCGTCCGTGACGACACAACGAGACGTGACACTTCATTCTTTAACTTTAAATCTGTGCGCGCTAGAGAGTCAGGTGAAATTACTTTTCACTTATTAATAACATTTTATATACATCCATATCATGTGATTCAATACAAATATATTGTAGAATTCATTAATAACTAAAATGTAGCCGCTTTCCACAGCACCCTGTGGGAAACACAATTGGTATGTATTATATTTCTTGCATTATTTGCAAAGCAGGTATCCCGATCGGTGTATCTTCCTCCGATTTAAAATATTTTATTTAAAAAAGAAAGTAATGAAAAAAATTGTTGATGAATTTCAAAAAATACCATATAAAAATGATTTGTGAATATTTTATGTGTCTTCAACTCCAAATAAACAATAAAAACAATATCGAATTCTACTGATACTTCAAAAAATATGAAATAAATCTTTGAAACAGAAGAAGAGCTTTCTTTGGCTGCCCTTTAACTATATATTTTATAATTTTTTTTTAAGAAATAACTTTACTAAATTTAAGGAATTTTGAGGCAGCAAAATACAACTAGGCTTTCTGAAAAATTTATAAGAAGCGCAGCCATTGAATAAAATAATGAGCAGAATATAATAATTTCAGCGGAGTACCTTTTACTGAGTTCATTTTGAGTAATCAAGAGAGATTGTTCCTTAATAAATGCGATAACAATGGTTAAATTTTATTTATTTATATTTAAATTATCCTTGAAACCATGAATCAGGGAAATAATATGTGAATTCAGCAATAAATTATTTGCTTTCATTTCTGACAGATGTTCTAATATCTAATTTAAATTTATGATGTGATAGAATCTTATTGATAAAGAAAAATATTTGGAATATTTAAAAGGCTTGTTTTTCCAACAAAAGCTGGCACCTCCAATAAATCTTTCAATACCACAGATATTGCCATTTCAGGGCCAGAACTTAATTCAATATTATAAATTTAAAAAATTTCTTTATGAATGATTTTCCAGAAACTTTTAAATTTTTGTTAACGAAATGCATTGCTTCAAGAGTTTTAAATTCTTTTATCTTTTCATTTTTGTTCTTCTGTTGTACTTTCTTGGGGAGCTTTTTCTATATATTGTTAATCTAATTTCGTCTTTTTTTTTATTTCTGGATTTTCTCTCCAGAGATTGGTCTGAGAAACTTAAGAAGGGCACTCAATAATTTTCTTGACTTCGAATCAAATAGAATAGTTTCTCTTTCAATATCATTTGATTTAAAATGTAATTCATAGACCTACAGTAAAGGCAATTATTCGTAAATATAGACTTCCTTTCATGTTTAATTTAAATACAGTAACAAATATACAACATGAAACAATATATAATCATAAGAATGGGGAGTTTTTATTTTGCTTACTCTGAGGTATTTGTATTTATATTATGCAATAAAATTTAACTGTATTAACGTAATTATAGAATGCCCATATAACAGTAAACAAAACATGCAAACATAATTATGGCAACTATTATAATTATTATTGACAATAATACTGCCTAAAATACAGTATTTTATGAAATAATTCTTTTTGTCACTTGATTAAAATCACGAATGATGGGCATTGATAAGAATATAATAATTCTCACACAAGAGCGATAAGAAGATGCAGACTTTATTGTTTATGAAAGTGCATATTAATTTTACGCCACACAATCTACAAATTCACAGTGAATTAACTCTATTCAATCCGCTAATTTCAAATAACAGTAAAGCTATAGATTCGCACGGAACAAGAGAAAAGACATTCTCAAGCTCAGCTAACCAAGTAGCTTGTCCTCCAAACTCAACTAATTCCCCATCTTTAAGGCGCGTCTTAAATGGCGTCCGTCTGAAGTGGGTTGGGCAAACCTAGAAGTGGCGCGTTCATTCTAGGTAAGGCTGGAAATTTCTCCAGCATTCTATAAGAACAAATTTTTATTTCTTAGCTCCTATTACACATTTTAACTTGTAGTAAAAACCTTTGTGATCTCCTTATGTCGCCAACGCACTTATATCGCCAGATTGGTTAAATATGACGTTCTTCTATTATAAACTCTCTTAGAAACGTCTTTTCTCGCTGACATGCGATTCTGTCACAATTAATTTTATACAATTAAACTATTTAAAAATATTTACAATATTTACGCAACAATTCATAAATATTTACAATATTTACACAACAGTTCATAAATATTTACAATATTTACATCCAATGTACACAAAATTCATAACAATATTATCGAGTGGAAACTTTTAAAGTGAAAATAAAGGATTTTTCATTTTGAAACATTCGGCATTACTTTAAAACGGTTGAATGAGCTTACCATACTATGCCGCGGTTGTTTGACATATCCGTACAGACCATAAGCGTACAGGTCGTAAAAGTGCAATAAATCATGCGTAGCTTTTTGAAAAAACGGGGGAAGGGAGTAATTATTCTATGTTTGTTAAAACATATGTTGCTTGTTGGCAAGAGTATTTGGCGAGAAAAAATATTGGGCTTTTAACTAAATTTTGAGGCTTAAGCATAAAGAAAAAAAACTTTTGTATTTTTGTGAATGTAATCGCTCTGCACAATCAGAGCAGAATAAAAAAAGATTCTTTTGAAATTTTAACTAATAAAAAATTAACAGAAATATTGACTTTTTTCCTTGATACCTTTCTAAAATTTTACAGTAAAAATAACTTTTACAACATTTTAAAATTTAAAAACAATTATGATACCAAATCTTTTACCATATTATTTTTTCATACTTAATATATATATATATATATATCAAAATTTAAAGTTTAAGAATGCTTTGAGGTGGGGATAATAAAAATTTTCATCAACCTTCATTATAGCTTATTAACAGGCCGCCAAAGGTGGCAAGTTTAAAATATACCACTAAATATATCAAGAACGCGTGCAAATCAAATAACTTTCAGCATTATTCATTCAGAGTCAAACTATGCTAAACACAATTCTTAAATAAAAATAAATAAGCTTTAAAAGAATCTAAAATAACAAAATGCAGTTCTAAAAAATTACACCTGAATTCACCGTCACAGGCGATTAAAATTGTTTTAAGATAAGTGGATCACTTAAACGTACATTTCAGCTAATTAATAGGCACATAAGTCAATAAGAGAATTTAACAGTTGATTAACTTCTTACTACTTGAAATTAAACCTGTTCCTAGCTTTTGAGCTTCTGGTAATCGAATAAATAATTCATATACATATGAAATAAATAATAAGGCTTATACAGTTATAAAAATACTTCTTATCTTATAATTAAAAATCTACTATCTATATTTATGTATCTACTATCTATTTATCTTTACATACATAAATAAAAACTGAAGATCTTGACTATAAAGCATATACGTTATCTGAAATCTCTTTCTCTCTCTCTCTCTTTTGCAGAATAAAAACACGCAACAAGCTAGATAAACCAATAAAACTAATAAAAAATTTTTTAAAAAAAATGTTAAGATGATTTGAGTTAGAGATAATATTATTTTTGTGGTAAGATTTTTTATTGCACTGAATTGCACTTTCACTAAATATTAATTGCACTTTCTCATAAATATATTTGTGTTAAATTCATCATTTTAAGTAGAATGGTTCATGTTTTAAATAGACAGATAAGATGCATATATATATATATATATATATATATATATATATATATATATATTCTATTCACTTTTATTTTTGGAAGAAAGTCTCATTTTGTGAATTAAAATTCTAAGATTAAAGTCAGAATATTCTACATTTTTTGAATAATTTTAAACGAAAAATTTGAAGATGCCTGTCAAATTTAAAGCAGATGCTCCCCTGTTAAAAAATCCATTCCCCTCTCTTTTTTGTGTATGTGTGCGTGCGTGCATTATCTGGAAGTATATTATTTAAGTTCGTTAAACAGTTTTTATTTTATTTTATGAATTAAAATTGAAATTAGAGTTATTTTAATGGAACATTACAACTGAAAAATGTGTAATAATATATAAGAAAGCCTTTTTACTATTTTTTTAAAAAATTTCCACTTATTATTTATTTTATTTTTATAACATTGCAATTTACTGAATATTATTTTTAAATATTCTGAGTGAGATTTCTTTTGTCTTTCATGACGTTTAATTTAGAAACCCTATATTCTTGTGATTTTTCATTGATGCTGCGAAAGTAGAATGCTTAGGAAGCATATGAAGAATATTTATAATAACTATTAATCGTTAAATGTATATACAGATAAGTAAACATAATATTCTAGTTGGATGAAGAAGTACTTAAATATGACAAATCTCAAAAAAAAGTGATTAGTCAAAAAAAGTAACAAAGAAAAGTACTCCGCGAATTAAAAATTTAAAAAGAAATCGAATAAATCTGGAAGAACTGAAATAATAGTCTGAAAAATTGGGAAATGCTGGAAAAAATCCTTACTCTGATGTGTAAATTAAAATCTTAAAATTTATTTTGATAAAATGTTTTTTTAATAATTTTTTATTTTTGAAAAATTATTACTGAAATTGGAAATAATTACATTGTTTGAAATATGGAATAAAAGCATTGTGAAACAGTAAGAATTTACAATAGAAGTGTTGATGTATATTGTTGAAGAGTATATTACTTTATTTATCATGATTTTTATTGGCTTATTTTACATATAAGAACGATTTTTATAAAAATTAAAATTTCTGAAGTAAATATAATGCATATAGTAATGTAAGAATCATGTTTTATTCTGTTTTTATTTTTCAACAGTAGATTTGAGTTATGGTTTAATATATAATGCATCTAAAAGAAAATTAAATTTTAATTCAGCTAACACTTTATATATATTTTCAGATGCAGATGATTAGTTATCAAAACATTATTGTACTTCTGTTTTAATAGGCTGTTTCTTTTTCTTTTCTTTTTTTGCATTGCTTTGATATAAAGCATACTTGCAATAATTTGTCTCATAAAAAATGAAAAGCTTTATAATGAATAAATAATTTGTCTTTATCAGAGTACAGATTTTAAAAAAATGCAACAACATTAAAATTAAATCTACGAAGGAGAAAAGGGTTTCGAGATTTGCATTTCATGTAGGTCCCCAGAAAGTTTAAAACGCTCTAAATTTTTTTAAATTGGAAAAAATTGCATATTTTTTCTAAATTTCTGAAAAATATATAATGCATATAGTAATGTAAAAATCACTTTATTCTGTTTATTTTTCAGCTGTAGAATTGGGCTATAGAGTACTGAATAGTGCATCTAAAAGAAAATTACATTTGAATTCAGCTAACTTCTCCTACAGATATCTCATATAAAAAATGGAAAGTTATATAATGAACAAATTATTTATCTTTATCTGATTACATATTTTAAAAAAATGATACAACCTTAAAATTAAATCTACGATGACAAAAAGAAAATTTTAAATTTGTAATGACGCTTTCCGTTTTTTAAAAACTTATATAATATGGAAACTTAACATCCCTGAATGAAAGCATTTCTTACTACTTACGGTATTTCAAGAATTGTATTTGTATTTAATTACTTCTTACAAATCATTTCATTAATATTAACCTCATTTATTTGTACTTCAAACATAATAAACAACTTATATTTTAATAACATAGATTTCAGTGTTCAACTTATTGAATTAAACAAATGAATCAAGAAGAAACAAAATCAAAACTAATGAAAACAAAACTCTTTCGTTTAATGCAAATCGTTGAATTTATGTAAAGTAATGTATTTTCTAAAATCTAGATTATTTTTTCGAAGTTGATGCAGTATTTATATGAGAAGAAATTCATTGATTTTTATTACATTTTTGAATAAATTCATATAAAAACAATTCATGTTTCATAGGAAACAAAGTGGAAACTATTCAGATTGTTTTAAAATGTACGAAACTGTATTAAACAATAAGTCACTAAGTATTCCAAATGGAGTTAAACATCATGCTAACTTTCGCCAAATCTGACACTTTTAAGATAACATTTAAAATGTTGCAACCTCTTCTAGAAGTGATCCTTTACAGTAACAAAACCGCTTTGTAAACAAGACCGATGATTGACAGTTTTATGACTGGTACGAAAACCAACTGCACGGATCTGTCCCACTATGCTATGCCGCGACGGATAAAATCCATCAAGATATGGTACTTAACCCTTCAAGCGGCTGGAACGTAGAAAGTCGCTCCAGGGTGTCTCTTGAAAACCGGCAGGAACGTAGAAATCCTCTCCAACGAGTCGCTTTAAAACCGCCAGGA
>JAOUZG010046297.1:111335-124495 GCA_026289955.1 Argiope argentata | reverse complement strand
TAATAAAATATAAAAGAAGTAAGCTAAGCAAATATAAAGATACGAGCTACTGCGGCTAAAGCGAGAGGACGAATGAGCAATATTTTTTTTTATCACTTTATTTTTTCGCCAAGATAAAGAATACCCCCCCCCAGACTTCCATCCGATTCCAACCATTCTAAAAGGATCCTCCCTATCGACACCTGTTTCTATAACGCCCGCCGTAAACATAGACGATTGTCTGTCAGAGATCTTGTTATGGACAGACTGTAAAAAACAGAGTAGCTTGTCTATTGGTGGTAGTGGAATACCTTCTAGAGGGTAATCGAAGGTTCTCGAATCGAAAAAAATAATCCTCCCTGCATCGAAAGCTTTTCTTGTTTCCACTGCAAATATTCAGATGTTGTGGAAAATTTATTCTTTAGGCATTTCAGATACGGGAAATTTAAGTGAGACTGACAAGGATTTAATTGATTTATTTGAAAGAAACTTCTGAAATGGGAGTTATGAAACTAAATTGTTATGAAAAGTTAATCCGGAAGAATTTATAAACTATTGCCATTCAGCTAAAAAGCATTTCGATTAATTATAGAGCGTTTTCTTGGTGTTATGGGAACAGCGGACGTGGCTACAGCAGACACATAAGATTTCGTGGTCAGAGTGGACACTTCAAAATTTATCGTGATTAGAGCGGAGACATTTTTTTACCATCTTAGAACCGATAAAGGGTGCAGATAAAGAAATACTTTTAAAATTCACCAATATAATTTAAAACTGTATTTTAAGTGGCAAATCTCTTTCATGTGAGATAAAAAATTTTCCTCCGAGGTTTGCTGAGTTTGCACTTGATTATTGAATTAATAGGATAAATACATTTTGCCAATCAAATTTAATTATTTATATTTAAATATTATAGTTAACGCTGTACACTCAGAGAAATAATTCGATGTATATTTATTCACTTAAGACAAGGACTTTTCATTGCTCTGATATATATATATATATATATATATATATATATATGTTGGCGCTGTACAGGCCAGTACAATCGGCCTACAGCTACCAAATTTAGTGCATGTATACTTTGGGGGTTGGAAATGTTCACCTCGGAGCCCTTTTTTGAATTTTTAATTAAAAAATAAGCGAAATTTTGAAGTTTTTTCGATTTAACTTCCGAAAATATTACAGCACAAAATTGATTTTTGCATCAAGTTAAAGCTCACAAAAGCTTTTCAATAATATTGGTGTTTTGACCCATAAATTAAAACTCTATTTTTAATGAATTTTTAAACATTTAATTTAATCGTATTTTTCAACAATTTATTTAGCATAAAATAAAAATAAAATTTTATCTTCACGAGGATCTAAAAAAAATCGGCTTTTAATAAAATGTTGCCATCGCAATTTCAGAAGTTCTGATTTAAAAAAAGTTAATTTTTTATCAAAAAAAATAAAACAGAAAAATATAATTTCCATCACGTGATTATATGAAATGAAATAAATAGGAAACGGGATATTTTTTAAACAATAAATGCAAGAGAAAAACTTTCTTGATCGTTTGCAAAATCAAGATTATTAATTCAATTAAAGAATTAAAATAAATAAAAATACAAAATTAAAATGTATTGCAAAAGTGCGACAGTTAAAACTGAAAAATAATTTTTAGAAAAGCACCAAACGATAATCTTCTGAGAACTAGTTTAATTATTCAAAAGCACAAACGAACTTGAAGATGACGTCATTTCAAAGAAACGACGAACAAACAGCAATTGATATTAAGTAGAAGTAAAATATTTTTGTATTCGTGTTTTTTTTTTAATTTTTAAAACAATAAGACATGCTTTGAATTGTTACTTTTACTTATGTGAAGGAGATATATTACACAAATCAAAGAATTCGTCTTCGTGATTGTAATTTATCTCCTCATTTTAATGAATCATGCGAAATAAAAACGCATCTGCTTTCAACGAAGCATACGTAATATTAAAGCTATACTGGTAAAGGTAGGTCAGCTATTTGAAAACCCATCTTCTTTCAAACTAACATACGTAATAATTAACAATGCAAAATTTGTAAAAGCATATAAAAATATTTTTTACCCGCATATTTCGGAGACATCAAAACTTTCTAACCAAAACTATATCATGTTCTCACTTGAGAAAAAATAAATCAGCTATCATTCCAAATTAAAATTATAAAAATGTCATTTTTGGCTCGTTGTCTGTATAAAATAAAACGATAATGAAACATGATTTAAATATGAAAATAAATGCAATGACACGTTTTCTATGATATTTTACTATACATATATTACTAATTCACCTAAACAGTTTTACTTAAGGCGAATATTGCTTAACATCTACAAAGCATCTTCTGTAATCGGAGCCCAATATCTAATTTCTTAATTTTTTTTGGAGAGACATAAATCTCTTAACAAATGGTCTAAGTGAAATATATAATTAGTAGATTGAGGGAAAAAATGCTGATTAATTACGACTTTTAAATTTCTACTTATATCATCTGGTCTGTGAAGCATATTTAACAAAATATTCTATTGACAATAAGTCCTTCAAATAAAATAAGAAGACACTCCAATACACTAAATCAATCATCAAAGCTGAACGATCTATGAAAATTTCAATAAAACTATTTGATAAAAACTGGCGATTTTAGATCACTTTATCGAAATCTCAAAGAAGCCAATCAGGGGTACTCTTGAATAATTGGCCTATATTATGAAAATGATGATTATTCTAAGCTTGCAATATTCAGAACTGAATAAATCAGCCAGATTTGATCGCAGAAGATAGAAATGTTTATTTATTTATTTAGAAGTTGAAATGTTAAGAATATTTTACAAATACGAATCTATACGACCAAAGGAATTTAAACCATAATTTTTTGAATTATATTTATAAACCTAAACAAATGTTATTATTGAGAGCATTTATATACATCTAAAAATAAAGTTAAAAACTGGATGTTTCATTTAATCTGTGAAATGTTTGCTTTATACTTCCTTGAGATATTATAAATTATAAAAAATATTATAATGTTTCAATTTCTGTAATGAACATAAAACTTCAATGTCGGACTACTCTGCTTTCAGTTCTTAGTTTTATTTCAAGACATGCTTGGATTGAGTAAAGAGGTCTTTATATTAATTGAAGTTTCTTCATTTTCACTTTAATTTAAAACTAAATTTTACGTGCACTGATAGAAAATCAGAGAGAGAGGCGGAGTTCAAAGATAGAACTGCTTAAGGCCTACATAATAGTATAAGTGAACTATATGACTTTCTAAACTTGAAGTTTAAAAATATTTTGCTGAAAAACTTATTATGAGACCAAGTTATATAAAAAAATTGATTGAACCCTTTAGTCTGCATAAATATTGGCGAACCAACTGATCGCCAAAGGCGGCTAGTATATATATATATATATATATATATATATATATATCAGAGAAGATAAAGAAATAAGGAAAATTCGAGTAGTGTTTCACTTTAGCTCGAAATCAAGAGGTAATTTATTAAGGAATGGTGAAATTAGTTGGAAATGACTTGAATCTTAACCATAATTTCTTAGAAATAATTTTCAATATTCGTAACTTTTAAATGGCATTCAATACTGATAAAGAACGGCGTTTTTTATATTTGGAATTTAAGAAAGGGAAAGAAAATCTCTAAAACTTCTTTGGTATTCGAATAATCTCCAAATGAAGAGTGCAAATTTATGAGAACTAAACAATTAATTTTCGGTTGCAAAATATATCTATTTTTAGGAACCTTAATTAAACCTGATATAAAAATTTTAATCTGATAAACCCAACTCTGTTGCAATGTTAAGCTATAGATTTTATATCAATGATTTTCATTTTGAAGCTAATAATGTAACTGAAGCATTTCATCTCTCATCAAATGCTGTATCTATTTTGAAAAAGAATATTTTCAATTTAAGAAAAATGAGTGAGAAAAATTGTGGATTGTTAATGGACTCAATGAAAAGAAGAAGGGTAACTCTGTGAAAGTGCTAGGATTAAATTGGTATCCCGATAGAGATGTTTCACTTTTGGAATTGAAGGGTTTAGTAGATTGAAGATTAAAATATGTTCTGTTTTACAAGCAGTAACTAAGATTTTCTATCCTAATAAATTGATAGCACCATTTGTCGTGCGAAGTAAGGGTTTATTGCAGGAAGTTTGGAAAAAAGGAGTAGATTGGAATGACAATTTTCCAAAGGATTCGCTAGAAAAAAGACTTAAATGGTGTGATGAAATTGAAAAGTTAAGGTAAATAATAATACTGAGAGACTGCTTATGGGGTTATGAAAATGGACAATTCGAGATACATATTTTCTCGTCTAATGCTTGTGAAACTATAATTCATTTAATGCACTTTGATTAGAGTGGAAAATGTAGTGTTTTTTTATTATATCAAAGAATAACATGACGTCTTAAAAAATTAACATTTCCAGATTTAGATTTAAGGGAAGTAGTGATTAGTGCGAAAAGAGGAAAATATATAAAAGGAATTTTCCATGAATTACTTGAAAATATATGTTTTTGGCAGATTCCTTAATCGCTTTGTATTAGTTGTAAGAAAGCACAAAAATTATCAAACAGTCTGCTACGAATCGAGTTTCGAAGGTGCGTGAAAATTTAGATCCAAAGTCTTAATTACATTGCCCATCAAGTAAAAATCCTACCGGTTTATTGACCAGAGGTATTGCAGAAGATCATTTGTAAGTACAGGGATTACGTTAGTATAGTCCTAATTGGTTTCAGGAAAATGTTGATTTTTGGCCTAAGCAGTTGCTAGAGAAATCACAAGATAATGACGAGGTGAAAGAAGAAGAAAAGAGGACAGTTGGAAAAAGTTTTGTTGTTAAGGTAGAATTTGAAATTTTTTTTACCCTTTTTCAAATTGGGACAAATTATTATGAGATGACACGGTGTTTTAGGCTTATTGATAAACTGAAAGGATTGAGAAAGCAAAAATTGCAATTTGAAATGAGTGAATTTCATCTAGCGGCGAAGCTTGTATTCAAAGCTGAACAAGCAGTTGACTTTGTTGACGAAATACATCAGCTGAATAGAGACAAAACAGTTAGCTCAAGTAATCAACTGAGTCAGTTAACTGCATTCCAGGATAAAGTAGATGTTTTGTCTGTCGTCGAATCTTAGCTAATGCAAATCTACCTTATCGAATAAAACGACCTTGCATTCAAAAACTACTCCAGTGAATCGCTTGATAATCCAAAACTATCATCTTATTCTCCGTCTGCGTTCTTTTCAAGATTCGTTGGTAGATGAAATAAATAGTCCTTTAAAAATAAAAGATGACTTTTATTAGCACGAAGACAGGGGCAGAAAATAATATAGTCGAGACGAAGACAGGCAACACACAAATGCACATTACAACAAACAGTAGATCACAAATAATAGTAAGTAGCAATAACAACTACAGCAACAAAGCAGTTAGACAGAATTCATCAGAAGGAGGGTATTCACATAGTGTCACTATTTGGTCTCTCCAAATGTGTATAATTCTCCACTGTCTCCACAATTTAGCTGTATCCAATTGCCGATTCACTATTACACGACTGGCTACTCCTCACAGAACTCGATGCTGCTTCCATAACAAACACCAGTACTTGGTGCACAGCTCAGTTCAGAAATCGCTTGAGCTCCACAAATTACGTGTTCTTTGCTGAACAATTCCGAAGTAGATTCGTTATCTTCTCGACGGTTCGATATTCGACTAAGGCAGACTCCGGCTTGAGATTGGCGACCTTTTATAGTTTCCGGGAGGCAGGAAGACAAAGTTCTTTATCAATCAGGCGTATCTTGGTACCTATATGTAGAATCGCTAAATTTCTCGAAGTTTCCAGTAATATCTATTTTGTAGCTAAATTTGTCGCTAAGTTTCCAAATAGTCACCAAGTTTTCCGCCAAGCTCTGAGATCCCTGATGTGACACCCCATCAGCACCCAACAGAGCTGATCGTAAAATGATCTTTCCAATTATTGAACTTACCATACTGGGAAGCAACATTACAGGTTTGTAACAATATCAAATATTTCCATGGAGAAATTCAATTATTGAAGTCAGCAATCAGACAAACTTAATGGATTATTAGTTCAAGATTCGTTATTTTTAGAAGTGTGGAAGAATGTATTTATTAATGCAAGGCTTCATAATGAAATTTTCGATCAAAAAATTAAAGTTCGTAATAAGTGGAGATAACCTTCCGATAATTTAAAAGTAAATTGCTTTATTGAAGAATATAACTTTCCACCAATTATATGTAAAATGACAAGAGTTCAGGACACTTTTGAAAATAATTACAGTTAAATAAGGACAATAAAACTAAAAATTGCAGTGGAGAACTAAAAAGACTAATTAATAGATTGGTTCGATTACCTGTCGATTTTAAAATGTCTCTACATTATGTATTTTGCTAATTTTCTGGGCTTGTGTTTTCTTTACACTATAATCTCGAGTTCCAGAATGTTTGCAGCCTTCTCTAGATCTGTTTTAAATTCTTTTTTGTGTGTGCATTATTTGATTTAATCGTATTATTTCCCTTTTCATAAGTTTCCGTGTTTATTTACTTCAGTGAATTCAATTTGTTAGAGAGGATATTTTAGATGAAACTGATATTTTTGAATTTAGAGAATATGAAAATCAAGATTTTCGTTAGTTACTTTAATTTCTGAACTGAAACTTATATTGTATTCGATGACCTAATCATCGGATTTGAAGATTTTATGAATTACAAAGTTTAAGAAGTAAGTGACGGTGTTTATATTCACTTTCATTTGTATATATTACATAGTTTTTCATGTACATTGCTCACTTACGTAAATACAAGGTGACACAAGAAAACAGGAATTTTTAAAATTCGTTGTTACAGCTATGAGCAAGTGGCAGCACTGTGGGAAGGGACATTGAACAAGTAAAATTTTCCGTTTAAATAACCATGGGTCAATGAGACGAGAAAAGCTTGCGTTCATCATAAAAATGTTTTATAAAAGCAATGATAGTTTGAAAGCTGCGCAGAGGAAGTTCCAACGTTTTTACAACTTAGGGCGCCATGTTTTGAAGGGACGGTACGTCCCTTCAAAACAAGTGATACAAAGAATGTAATTTTATCATACGGATCTCATGTCGTTGAATTTGTAAGCAAGTATTTACGGTTGAAATGTCATTTCCATGGAGAGTGTTCGCAGAATTCTTCATTTAAATTTGAAATTTCATCCATACAAGCTGCAGATAGTGCATCTGTAGCAATTGAAGGTCACTGTATGAAGCCGCGACGCTAGGGCCTTTAGCCAAGTAATATACCTACAATACAAAAGTACACTTGAGTATCGTAGATGTTATCTGGCTTATGAAGCTAGCGAGACAAAACAGCCGAAAAAAAGCGACAACTAGTTGCAATTAGAGCTCTGTCAACAAATGGTAACAGACACAAACAGTGATGATGAATTTCTAAGCAAATCGTGGATGTTAGACGTAGCCCATTTTCATATCGAAGTTAAGTGAATAAACAGAATGTTGCTGGACAGACACAAATCCTTATTAAGTCCATGAGCTCCCTTTACACGCTATTAAGGGGACAGTATGGTGTGTTGTTTCATTATAGGGAATCACTGGGCCTTGCTTATTTTTTTAAAATAACCAATTGATCAATGTAACATTGTGTAGAGATGTTACAATCTTTCGTTACATCTGTAATGAACAATTTTCTACACTTTCAAGAAACCTGGTTTCAACAGGATGGAGCAACATCACATACTACAGGGCAGAGCAAGCTCTGCGAAAATTGTTTGGTAACCGTGTGATCTAAAGTTTCGAATTCAGAAGCGTTTCTTGTCCCCTAGGTTGTCAGATTTGTCCCTTTATAATTTTTTTTCTTGTGGATATATTTCATGAGCATGCGTAAGTCGGTTTGTGAATGCAGACGATATGTAGCAAGTGAAAGTCGTGATACAAGCCTGCTAGGGCCGGTAGCTGAGTAACATAACAAGGGATAACGAATATTTTAGGATCAGTTATTATGTAACCAATATCAAAAAGTCACAAATACCAGTGATCAATACTTTTAAAAAAAGCATGTGACTCAAATCCTTGACATGTTCTTACTGGTTGATATTTTGATTTCAGATCTAGGATCCCGATAGAAAATCACAATCGATATGATCCATCCAATGAACGCTATCGAAGCAGATTTCAATCATGCATAGGGCAAGTCCCTTACACACTCATGCTCTTTCCAGAAAAAGACCTCCCACAAATAGTTGTGGTGGGTGGTGGGACCTATTTATCACATGCAGAGAGCTTCCTATTTCACAAAGAGTCAACTCTCCCCATCACTGGAAGCTATATACAGCTTGTCTCATTGTACGAAAACCAGATTTCTTTTGCATTTGTCTAAATAGCAAATTATTCATTTGTGTTTTTAAACAAGTTTCTGCAGATATTTAATGCTTCAAACAAATTTCATATGGATTTATATCCATTTTTAATTGGATATAAATCCATAATTACTAAATTTCCACGATTGAAACGAAGTTGATATTCACATGATTAAATTTTCTGTGCCTGGTTAGCCTAAGAATTCCCCTGCTCTGAAGGATTTTCCAATTTTTAAAAACAGAATTATGGATTATTTTCAAGCTGTTTTAAAAACAAAAGGAATATTTTAAATTACCTGCCAGTGATAAATTTCTCTTCACTGATTTATAAAAACATTTTGGGAAATTTTGTTAAATTTCGTCTGTAAAATTTCGTGGATTTCAGAATTTATCTGGAAATAATTTATGATGTTAACATTTAAAATATTTATTCACTC
This sequence comes from Argiope argentata, assembly GCA_026289955.1. Lineage (NCBI taxonomy): Eukaryota > Metazoa > Arthropoda > Arachnida > Araneae > Araneidae > Argiope > Argiope argentata. Next base: position 115,659 of record JAOUZG010046297.1, on the reverse strand, counting down.
TTTTTGCTTTAAACTTATTTTCTTTAAAATATTTTTAATTGAAAAGAACAAATAAGTTAACTATTAAAATTAAATTTATTTTTTCTTTTCATCCCCCCTCCTTCTACAAAGTGTTTTAAAGGTATATAAAAGATAACTGGCATCATTAGATCTCAAAAATATGTATAATCTCAATATAATCTCGTAAATTTGCAAAAATGTCATTTCAAGAAAATATCAGTAATGTATACTGAGCCTAGCTCAAACTAAACTTAAGATTTAAAAAATCGAATGGAAATTTCTGAAAGTAAAGGAATACAAATTGCTGAAAAGGAGTTGTAACCAACCTTTCGATTGTCATTCTTGTATATTCTATATTCTATTGTCTGCGCATTATTTTTAGTGAAATTATATTTTATCTTGTCACAGAAAGTTTTAATAAATTGAAACGCACAGAAACTATATTTAAAAAAATCATAAATTTCATTAATTATAAAATAATGTTTATCAAAACTAAAATAACTTGAAATTAGCATTCTTATCCATTTAAATAAATTCTGCATTTAAAAAAAATTCTTCATTGCAACATTTTTACCCACGTTTCATAGAAAACGTATAAAAAATTGGTATCGTGTAGGAAGGATAAAGATAAATACGTGTTTGTGTCTCTCAAAAACTGTATAGTTTTAGGAATAAAAAAAATATTTTGTGCTGAATGAAATGCCTTGAAGTGTTATATTCTAAACTTAAAGCCGATAAAAATGTCTTAAAATGTTTTATAATGAAAATAAAATGTATAATGTAATGATTTAAAATGAGATAGTTTCTATCGATTTAAAAAATTGTAAACCTGGAACCGAATTACTGAGTCAAATATCGATTTTGCAGAAATTTTTTATTGATAATTACGTTTCTAAATAAGCTAGAAGAGGTAAAAAATTCGCCTGAAAATTTACTAATATCTTCTCAACACGAAATTAATAATAATGGACATAGCTACTCTAAAAAAAAGGAAAAGTAGTCTATTTTGTTGGGTCCCAAGTCTAACTATTATAGATTCTAGATTTTAACTATTGTCAATTCTTTAACTATTATATATAGGACTGTCTCATTCTGAGAATTTGTTATTGATTTCTAGCATTTGGAAAAAGTTCAGAGATTTAGAGCAAAAATTACAACGTTTTCTCAAGTATTATACAAACATATATGTATTTGAATCAAAAATACTAATTTAAATACTTCATCCCTTTTGTTCGGGTACGCATGTATGTGTGTTTGATTCTCATCTTTCTTGTGAGTACAAACATTTCAGCTCTAAATTATTAATTACAAAAGAAATTGTTTTGAAGAAATACTGAAATTAGTTTTTAAATTAAATGAACTGAATTTTTAGAGAATTGATGCCTTCTTAAATGATATAGAAGAAGAAGAAAATTTTTAATCAATTTTCTTCAAAACATGTCCATTTGTTCTCTAAGAATTAAGATTTAAAATGTGAGAACATTAGAAAAGATTATTTAAAATGAAATTTCATTCAGATACTTTCCCATCTGTTTTTCAAAGTGTGTTAAATATGAAACCAAGCAACGTTCAAATTACTATTGATTAAAATTGGTGCGTGGGTAAAAGGTTTACAGCAAATTAGCAAATGCTTTGTGCTTGGGAGGTTTGCCCTTCATTCACCCTCTTCCTGAGTACTCCTCATTTTACCAACTTTTATGACTCCACTTCCGGGAAAAAACTATCTGGAAAAGAGAATCAATATTTTTCTTTGAAATAGGTAATTACCTAACTCATGTGGCGACTTGAATAGGTTTTTTCATAACATTCTTTCTGATATTTGCTGTTTCATTTTGTATTCGGCTTATTACATCTTTAAAAGCTGCAGTTTTAAATATAAAAAAATTGCAATGAGTATAATTTCATTTAATTATTTACAAAATTTGAAATTGATAATTTTTAAGAATCTCTTTTGAAAACCTCTGGTGAATATATTTAATTCACTAAACTTGATTGCTATTATTATAAATTTTAATTCAAAAAGTTCTCAAAATATAATATGAGCTGATGTAAGGTTAAAAAATAAATGAAGTTAAAATGCAAAGTCGCTGGAGATTATGCGATTTTATGCAAAAAAAAAGTTCATAAAATATTATAAAAAATATGTTTAAATGGTATTTTGATGGACACTAGAGATTTTTTATTTGCTTTAAAATTTTATCGCAATTAGTGATATTAATTATTAAATTTGTTGCTTATTGTATAATACTATTTGTTATAATTTGATTCATAATGCAGTTGTACATCCTATAAATCTTGCGAAGTTATCATTTTATTGTAAAATCAAAATATTTTATTTTTTTATTTTTATGAACACAAAAGAATATATATATTCACCTAATGACAATGTAGCAGGAAATTTAACCCATAGAAAAATTGTAAAAAAAAATTAGTTTAGTAAAAAATATTATTTTTCTGGAGGTTTCGAGAAGCAAACCTAGTATTCGAAATATTTTAGTGAATACTATGAAGAAATGCGACATTATAAGGGCAGTGTAAATAATTAAGATAAAATATTCTAACAATACTCTTTTTTCGATACTATGAAATCAAACTAGTTTTAGTTCATCTTAAAAATACCCCCACACACAAAATAAAATAGCAGAACAAGAAATAAATTCATCCCATATAAAAATTATGTAAATATATACTTTTCTTTTGTTTCAGGAATTAAATCTTTCTTCCTACTTTCGAGAAATAATTTCGAGTAAATAATTTTAGAATTTTATTTAATAAAAATGTTTTGATAAATTTAGACATTTTTAAAAAATTCAAAAGATAGGACACATTTAATTTATAACAACTAGAACCTCATCAAAGCAAAAATTATAAATATGTGTTTTTTTAAACAAATTTTATGCAGTGTTATGCGAAACAATTGAAAAATGAATTCTAATTTCCACACAGAATTGCTGCGTTTTGAAATTATAAGCAATTAAAAAAATTTCTCAGAAATTGAAAAAAGAAGGATATATTCTTCTCACAAAGCGAAAATTTGAAGCGATAAGCAACAGTGTCACTGTTTCCAGGTAATTTCCTCTATTGAGCAAAAAATGCCCAGAAGAGGAAAATAATATTTTTTACCAAATTTGTGACACTTAAAAGTAGTAAAAAATGTAGAAAATATTAAACAATGTAGGAAATGGAGAAATTCAATTTTAAAAGAATCTCCTTTCAGAGGAATGCATAAATATATTACATCATCCATCCTTAAAAATTATATTTAAAACAAACATTTTAGGAAAAGTTTATATTTATATATATATTTTCAAAATACTTTTTAAGAACACAAAAAGCTGATAAAATGAATGTAAAATTAGCTATTCTTAGAATAATTCATTCATCTAATGATTATTTCTCATTCTATACAAGAAATGAATGATTTCTTTTACAGCGATCTTTTAAATCACATCCATAAAATTATGCATTTTGTATGAGAAATATTTACACGACAGCTTCTTCTTTTTTTTTTCAAAATATGTTTAACAAAAATGAATATAAGATCTCTTTATTTAATAATGCGTACAAAATAACCAACTTAAAAAATAATTTATTAATATAAAATTAGTTATTCTCCAGTTAATGCACCATGAAACCTCATGATAAACACTAGACAATGCTTCGTTGTCAAATGAGATAGAATTACCAAGAACTGAGATTTGAAGTTTAAGTAAAATGATTCGCAATATTGTATTGATATCTCAATAATGATAATTTTATCTTGAAATACTGAAAAATGTATTGAATAATTAAAGAAAAATATATCGCACTCATAATTCTTAAAAATAATACACGATAGTGTATTTGTCAATGAATGTACCAAAAAGACATAGAAGGAGTCAATCGATTTCAATTTTATGTACGATATTAATGTAAAATCTTAAAGTTGACTACAGACAAAGGTGTTGTAAATGGAAGAGAATTAAAGAGTAGTGGATTCCTTTCAACCTAAATTCGCAAATTATTACAACTTTTGCGACTGACAATGATCTTTATAGGATAGCGAAATTTGACTGACAATATGCTATCTCAAAACGACAGCTCTGAGCCGACAGCTCCGAAAGAAAAGAAGGGTATCGGTTGATTCTCGACCCTCCAGGGGGAGGAAAGAAAATCCTAGAAGCACAAAGCATTATTTCCTTGTGTCCTTAGGGTTCTATCTCTTTAATGGGAATAAAGATAAAAGGAGAATTTTTGAATGGATTGAAAAGTGACCGGACTGGCTATTCTTGAAATCATCGTAACACTGAATTGCATATCACTGAAATCTATCGAAACAGTGACT
>JAOUZG010046297.1:77770-101335 GCA_026289955.1 Argiope argentata | reverse complement strand
CATTTTGTTAAATAAAATTAAACTTTAAGACATAAAAAGATAAAATCCTCCTAAAACTAAAAAATATAGTTCACTTTAATAGATTAAATTTGTATTATGTGCATCAAAATTATAATTTTTATAAATGTCTTCAGTGTAGGAAAATTATGAACATGTTCCTTTATAGTAAATTTTTAAAGCGAATTTCGCTCACTCTACTTATTACTTTTATCAATCGTTTGAAACGCGGTAACGGTTATTAGCATTTTTCCCACGACAGCCTTTTAACGTTATCAGAGATATGGAGTGTCAACCATTCTATAATTGCAAAGAAGGACTTCATGCTAATTTTAATAACAAAATTTCAAAAAAATATGCTGAATCGTTTTGGTTTTGATAGGGTTTGTGTTGATTCAACTCATGGTGTATCTGGATACCAGTTTGAATGATTACCCTCTTGGTAATAGGTGAGTATGAAGAAGGGCTTCCTGTAGCATTTTGCATTACATCGACTGTCGATACAAATACGATTACACACTTCTTTCATTGTATAAAATCTAATATTTCCAGAAATTTAAAACCTAATATCTTTATGAGTGACGATGCAGTAATGTTTAAAAGTGCCTGGATTAATGTTTTTGAACCTTGCCAAAAATATCTTTCATGTGCATGGCACTTAGATAGGAATTGGCAGAAACATATATTTTATTTTGAAAAGGAAATTAGGAGTGAAGTATATAACACATTAAAAACATTAATGTATGAATTAGATGAAGAAAAATTTCAAATTATGTGAACAAATTTTTGTGAAATGTTGCATGATGATGATGATACTAAAAAATTTTATCATTATTTTATAAATAATTATGTTAACAGGCCTGCAATGTGGGCTTATTGTTTTAAAAAAAAGGCAAAAATCAACACAAATATGCACGTTGAAAACTTTCACAGAAGTTTGAAACATATTTATTTAGAAGGGGGGAAAACTAAACGTGTAGATAAAGTATTAAACGAGTTAATTAATTTAGTTAATGACAAAAATTCTGATTGGTATATAAAATCAATCAAGGGGAAAATAACCAAACGGGATGCACAAAATTCTAAAAGACACCTGGAAGGGAAAAATCTCAAAGCTGTAATTATGGAATCTAGTGAAAATAAATGGAATATTATCTCGTCTAATAACACCTATAGTGTTTCTAAAAATCACTTATGTAATAATGAATGTGTTATAGCTTGTCGCATTTGTTTTCTGTGCACAACAGCTTATTCATGCACATGTCACGACTATGAAATAACCAACTTCATGTGTAAACACATACATTTTGTATCTCTTTCTTTAAATGGCCCCAAAAATTTTACTGGTCCAATTATCAATCTTGAGGAATCTGTGTCAGTAATTGAATCTAGTTATAGTAATAAAATAAATCAACATGAATTAAATAAATTAAAAATAAATTCTTTAAGTGGAAAATTAAATTCTCTGCCTGATATGGATGAAAATGTTGCTTGTCAAATTAAATATCATTTAAATGCTATCCAACATTTGATGCAAATTACCGGGGAAAACATTTTAGAATCCAAGATTGCCAATTCTGAACCATCCAATAAAAAGGTTTCAAACAAAAGCGCTTTCATTCTGTGAAGAAGCCTCGTCACCGAAAAAAAAAAAGTTATCTAATCCTTCTTCTGAAGAAGCCAAAGATAAAAAGTCTGTTCTTCTAAAACAAATTTATTGTTCAAATAACAGCTCCTTTGATCATATGTATTGATACAAAACTACTCCTTGTTAATAAAATTGCTAGTTTTTTCTTCTTATAAATGATTCTTAAAACTGCTTATGTTTTATGTTAAATAAATAAACTTAATGAGAAAATATCATGATTTTTCTGTAACAGTCGTAATTGACATAAAAACCTAATTTGTGCTAGTATTTTTTATTTATATATAATTGTATATTATGTACTTAATAGTAGAATTATTCAATTTTTAAGTTATTTTATTCTTTTGGTGACAATAAAATCTTGATTTTTTTCTTAAACTTGTTTTTTCTTTTTTATAAAAGAACTGATATCTAATTTTTCTGAAAAAAAATTATTTTGTTTATAATCTACTTATTCCATCTACATTCAAAAATTGATAATTTTTGACAATAAGTAGGAAAATCAATCTAAGGTAATGCTAAATTAGTAAATTTATCCCATTCAAAAAGGCAGTATATGATGGAATGCTTTAAAGAAAAAAAATTGGATTTCAGATAAAGTAAGAAGAGGATATTCAGCAAACTTATCTCAATGTCATAACAGATTAAAATTAGAAGATTATTTAGATCAGTTAGATTTAAATTGCCAATTTGTCAGATTTCTTTTCCTTTAAATTTAACATATTAAGTATATATATACATATATAGTTAAGTTTAAAACATAGAGAAACTTGATGGAGCTCTTAAATCAAACAATATTTTCAAAAATGCTTTACAGAATAACTGGTATAGACAAAAAAGAAGTTAAAATTTCAGTCCAAGGTAAAAGAATATGGCTTAAAATCATGACATGTTTAATATTTAAAACTATCCTTCACCTACTTAGAATAAAAGCTAATTGATCAAAAATTCAAATCATAAATCAAATAGACAACAGTTGAAACGGTATTTAAATTTTTTAAAAGTTAATCACATCATTTTGCAGAAAAACCGTAAAATAATATTAAACAGTTTTGAATTGATGCATATTTATCATTTGCATCATTGAAATATTTCGTGTTCAATTTAAGTACAACATAATTAAATTATTACTAAATTGGCTATCATCAAACCAATATTTATGAAACAGTTAATTGCTTATCCTGTAATAAGAGTGTCTTTTAGTTCCATCATAATTTGTTGGTACTTTTTATCATTTTTTAAATTCAGTTTTTTAAATTAAAATTAGAGTCTTATTCATGTCTCAATGAGAATAAAAGTTAATAATTGCTATGTAATTAAATTTGCACATCATTTAAATTTTGAACAATCTATATAGATGTTTATTGAAAATATCAAATTACCTGCAATTAAAGAATTATAACAATTTGAAGTAATAACATTTAACGGTACTTATGTATTAAGACCGTCAATCTATATTGCCAAATTCGAAGCTGTCGTTAATGAGTTGCTAACCGCCAATAATGGCAAAAAACTGCTATTATTTAAAAAATTGTTCAAACCTTGTCATCCATTTTGTTGGCATAGACAGTTTATCGCTAAATTTGAATCCATCGACAATGAGTACTAAACCATTGGCATTGACGGTCTAATATGTAAGTACCCATTTAACAAATGGTACTTTTTTCTTTAATATTTTACTGAACCTTTATATTAGTCAGCTCCAAGCTTTTTGAGTTTTCTTTGACCTGTTAATAATTATGACTAAAATAGAAACATTTACTGATATATATATATATATATATATATTTTTTTTTTTTTTTTTTTTTTTTTACTTATTTTTTTTTATTATATTTGAGAATGTTGTACAGCTAAGTTAAAAATGTATAAGCTTTCATTTCCAAATATATATTAGCATTTATGATATGATGGACATCTTTTAATAATCATCAAATATTTATCTTTACAACATTCTCAAATATAATAAAATATACTAGGTATTTAATCATTTAGAAACTTTTCTTTCTGAATATCTAAAAATATTGTTTATAGCGCTTTTCTTTTCACTAAATTATGAAGTCATAGCTACTACAGGATAAAAAGATACTTAATTTTACACATGCATGAACATTCAATATAAAGATTTTTTTTAAAATAAAAATTTTTGCTTTCAATTGAAAAGCACTATCTAAAAAATATAAGGAAAAGATTCTGTTATAAGAGGTTGTTTTATCAGACTTCAGCAATAACGAAAACTCTTGAATAACTTTCATAATATTGTAACTGCCAGCTCATTGACTTTGTAGGTAAACTCCAGGCTCACATGAATTCCTTACAGCCCCAGCCACCAAGGCACCATGGTAGACGGTCGACGTTTATTCATGGTGACCTCTCCACAACATTGCACGTTTTTCTCAGGAGAGACTTCGTCAGGAAATCTCTCCAGCAGCCCTATGACGGACCATTTCCTGTCCTTAGTCGGAACATCAAGACTTTCAAATTGGACATACGAGGAAAATCTGTGACTGTGTCTGTGGATCGGGTAAAGCCTGCGTTCATTTTAAACACCAAGGAAGGCCTGGAGGGATTACCTTTATCGCGACTATTACCTGCTGATGCCACAACCCAACCAACAACAGCCAGCAACTGAGAATAAAACCACACGATCAGGCCGGATTGTACATTTCCCGAGACGATATCGTTGACACTGGGAGGGGAGTGTGCAGCGGCTTGCAAATAGCGTACTTGATCTCTAGCGCGTGCGTGTTGAAGAAGAGCAGCAACTCAATTTAAAATATAACTAAACTTCACGCGCTACAACTGCCATAATTTTTCTTTCACCAAATTTTATTTTTGTTAACTGAATTATTATTATTATATCTACTTAAACTTCAATTTAACTGTGACTGTAATACCGAATTTTTTTCCCTTCAGCGTCTCTAAAATCGCTCTGTCTCTCGTCATCATATGCTGTAACGTACAAAAACTCCTTCTGATTTTAATGTACCTGTATTTATGAAATTTATTTTAATTTTATACCATTTTTTGTGTAAATAAATATCTTTTAAAAATACTACTCGTATAAGATCATCATATTTATTATCTTATTATTATCATATGTAAACTGCATAAATATATATGAACAAAATATTTCATGTAAATTAAACAGGGTTTTCTAAATGTATCTTGCAAGCCTAATGATTTGAAATAAATGGAATAGAAGATTTTGTGAGAAGTTATTTTTTTAAAAAAACAATTATTAGTTAGAACTACCATCTAATCCTACATCTGCTGAACTGACACGTTTAGTTACATAGCAGAAATATTTGAACAATTTTTGCATCCATATTAAAGATTAATTCACAAAAAATTATACTTGTACATGATTGGGAGATACTAGTTTTTAAATGTCCACTATAATTGCATTTAAAAATTATTAAAAGTATGACATTATTAAGGCTTTTGATACTGGATTTTATGCATAAAATCCAATGTGTTTATATTAATAAAAAATTAATATAAACACACAATAATAACACGTAAATTAATCCATTACATTCACATTTTTGTTATACTTTAAAATAATTGAAAACACATTCAAACTATTTCAAAAAACAAAATACAATCATATTTAAGATTAATCGCAAGTAACAATACTACCACAGCGTTATTATTATTATTTAAAATTCATCGAAAATGGGTTCAAAACAATCTCCGGTGCTATTCGTGATGGGAGGGGAGAGAAAATATCATATCCATCTCTGTAGGGAAAAATTACGGATAAAACGTCATTGAATCACATGACCAGAAGAGCCAATCATGCTCAAGATGCCGAAAATCTCATCGAAAGATGTGGCCGCCTGCGTATTTTACCGTGTGATAGGGGAACAAGGAAGCTGAGAGGAAAGCCTCGGGCAAAAAGTGTAGCTCACGATGAACAGAATTCACTTCCGGTGATTGACCAATCCCAGCTCGCGAAACTATCCCGCTACGTATATCCATGTATATGAGCAATGTAATCGTACTTGTGATTGGCTAACGTCACTGATAATGTATGTTTACATTTTGGAGATCGAGAATGAATGCTTGTCAGATTCACTCCGATTTAACTTAAAACCATTGCTATCTCTCGCTTAAAATAATGGTTTGAATTTACACAGAATTATGACAGAATTTATTAGCAAGTGTTTATATATGTAGGATAGTAAACATAAAACTATAGTTATTTACATAATGTTATTCCATTTACATTAACTTACAAATTTTCTGTAACATGTGAAATGATTATGATTTAAAGTACATTTGTATATATCACCAAATATAAGTATTATGTTTAGATAAATGAGTTTTTTAAAATTTATTTCAAATATTTAATTTCTAGTGATTTTTTTTTCTTTCAGAATATGCAAAGAATGCTTACTATCAATATTCTGTTTTTACAAGTATTGAGTCATCATTTTTAACAATGTTCATCATCTTCATATTTAACTATTTGAACTTTATTACTTGCAGATATCCTTATTTCTTCAGTTTTACTTTCATCTCTATACTTTTTTTCTCTCCTTGTTTCAATAACACTCAGTTCCCTTAAGTGCTACTAATGGCTATGTGACAAATCTTAGTAAGCATTTTTCTTTCTTTATTTATTTTGAATGCAAATGGAATATGGAGGGGGAGAAAATACTCATATAGTAAACACATTCAAAGTGAAAATAAAAATTGGGATTTTAAAAATGTAAATCCAATTTTATTTTCGTTTTTAAAATTAACTACTTAGGATTGATTTCTATTATATAGAAATTGCAGCAGAATTTGTCAAGTAAATGTCTTTCTGAAACTATAAAAGAAAAAAAAACTTGGGGGGGGGGGAGGTTATTTCCTTAATTCACATAAAATAGTATGTCTTGATTTGTTACTTAATTATCAATTAACGAAATTAAAACAATGTAATTAGCTAAATGAATCACTTTTCTTAAGCCAAACTCAATCTTAATTTTTTTTTCTCAACAAACCATGATTGGAAAAAAATGACCTTTTCTTTAAAAGGATTAAGGAAAAAATTTTCAAAATTTGAATTAGATTTTTCAATTAAAGATTAATAATTTTGAAGTATATGAGACAAAAACCATTTTAACATTACTTTAAAATTACAAAATGAGTTTTTCAATGAAATTTATTTTATTGTCTTGCATGTTTTTATTTGTAATTTATATTAAAATTTTAAATATATTTTATAATTTATCTAGTTACTGGATTTATACTCACAAGTGTTCAAGGGATAGTAAGTATATATGTTATTAATTTTTTTTCCAATCAAGTCGAAGTAATGAAACATAAAATATTTCTGTTGAATTATCCTGAAAAGTTCCCAAAGGTGGAGAATTTTAACTCTTTACACTGAGATAGTGCCTCTGACTCACCATTCAAGAGTATGCAACATTTTGACATTTATTTATTTTTCAAATTTAATTGTTAAAAACGCCTGCATAATGGTTAAGAGATGTAGAATAATTTTTCAAAGAAATTCAACTTAAAAGAATTGTGTATATTTATTTTTCATAGCAATAAACAAAGATTTGTATTATGTGAATAATTTTACATCTAATTATGTTTTGGAGTGCAAAGGGTTAAATAAGTGATCCCAAACAAGCCACTAAGCTTGCACTTGAATAAGTATCAATTTATTTAAACACTAAAAATAAATATTGAAACTCTAGTTTTTCACATTTAAATAAAAAGCTCTGAAACTGGAAAGAAATGTTTAATCTGAAAATTTGCAGCTATTAAAAATATCTACAAAATAAATTGTGTAATATTGTGATTATTTAATTAAGTCAGAATAAATTTTTTAAAGTCCAAATATAGAAAAATAATTTTTAATAAATGTGAAATTTTTCATATTCCACTTAAGTACATGTTAATAATGGAATGAAAATAATTAGAGGAAGAAAACTACACCTGGGAAACATTTATAAAATTAATTGATATCCAAAGATTAAGCTATTTATTAATATGTAAAGCTGAATCATTAAGTAATAAGTATAAATGGAAAAATTAAATAGAGAATCATTAAAAATCTGCAATTTGTAAAAAGTAATAATGTTCAATATTCTTATGGTTTTGTTTCACTTGAAAGTGTGAGCAAACTCAACAAATCTTTATACGAGTTGAAAAGGGAGGAAAAAAATGAAACTCAGCATTATTCTTAAGAACTTTTTAACAAGCATGACAAAGTGGTGAATATGCAGACAATAAATAGATAATGTCACATTATATATTTCTATATACATTTTTATCTTTCTGCATCTAATCAATTTTTATACAGATTTTTATTTAAGAAGAATTTCTACATAAGAATACACCAAACAAATGAAATACATTTATTTTTCATATTATCCAAATGATCCATTTTACTTTAATATAGAACAAAGCTACATAGAAAATGTTCATTTGCTCACCCATCTCTTACTGTTTTATTTCTTGAATTCTTGATCAAATTTATTCTGATGCTAATTTATTATTATTATTTTCTTAAAGGAACTTCCTAAAAGTTAAAAGCTTAAAAAGAAAGCCAGAAATTTCTGGACAACCTTTTCAGCTAAACCATTGGGAATTTATTCCTTTATTTTAAGGCAAGAGAAAACAAAACTACAAAATACTTACAACATAGCAATATAAACTGGAATGAAAAAAAAAAAAAAAACTTTTTTTTTCTTATAAAAATATTTACTATTTTGGTCACAACGAGTTTTTGTTCATATACTAATTCAATTTGCATTATCTAAACAAACAACAGTAAGGCCATTAAAATGAGATAAGAACAACTTAATCAAAATATGTGATTTATTACTTTAAAAGTCTTCTTTAGTATATTGCTTTCATCATAAGTCTGTTACTTTCTGTTTTAAATATATGATTACCTTAAGTTTGTTTAAATTTAACCACTTACCTTTTTTGACATTTTAAGGCACTCTCTTTCCAAATTTATCTATTCTCATTGAGATTGGCAATCAATCTATGAAACTAATAATAAAATAACTTCCTAAAAGTTAAGCTGAAGAGAAAGTAGAAATCTCTAGACAATCACTTAAAATTAACTATTGGGAATTATTTGTTTATGGTGTTTAAATTTAGAAGGAATAAGGGATAATTCCCATTTAGTAAGATTGCCAATTAATGAATTTTTTAAATTTTAAAATTAGTATAGAAATGTTAATAAAAATTTTCACAATAAAAGACTTACTTGCTTGCAAATCATTTGCAGATTTTGCCATTGATTCTGTCACACACACTTTACTTGTTTCCAATATACCACTCATTTTTTCCAGATGGGGATAAGAAAACATGAGTTTTAGATTTGTTTCATCGCCTTAAATGGTTAAAACAAGAGGATTGGGAGGAATAGGATTTCAAACATGCTTCACAAAGTTTAGGGTAACAGTCTTTAACAAGTTGCAAGCACTTAAATTTCTTCAGGCGATTTGAAAATGAAGATCACATAGAGTACGTTTTCTCACAATAAACAAAGGTTTTAGAATAGGAACTATTTTGAGGGCCTGCACGATTTATATCATGCAATATGTTACAATTAGTTGCCAAAATTGAAAATTTATCTGAAGTGGGAATACTGCTAAATGCATTTTCATTAAACTTATAGAATGGAATGCATGGCATCACAGGAAGTATAAATTGAACATTACCAGCAGAACACTGCAGAGAAGAAATATCTTTCTTGAGCAAAGTAGCCGACTATTCTATGGGTGATGAAATTAGGCTTGCAGACTCTTGCTTTGGCAGAGCAACTGGCCTCGCAGAAGAAACAAATGCTGTAGGGTAAGCTGATGACAATAAAGGAAACTCTGAATCATCAAAAGAAAAACCACAGTTGGGTAGAACTTTACTGTACGGTCACCCTTGGCGACTTTTTCAAAATCGCGCCAAAAGTCGCCACTTTGGCGATTTCGAAGCGAGAATCAAAACAGAGCACAGAAAATGGCTGAAAAGTTGCGGAGAGGAATAACGAACTTCTGGATTGTAACAAAATAAAAGTGCAAAGCTTTTATGGGTTATGTTAGGAAATAAGACATATAAGGCATATTAGCATCCAAAAATTAGAACAAATTATTGCAAAAAAATACAAAATGAAACGGACTTTCGAATGTAAATTTAACTATATAAATGAAAGAACAAAAAGCAGAAATTCAGCAACTATTTTACGAAATTTATTTGAATGCTATAATTCCATAAGAAACATACCTCTTTTCTTGCACTTACCTCAGACATTCCCCATGCAGCCATCACAATAAAATTAAAAGAACGTGGGAGCTAAGACTAAAGCGACTTCACAATATATCACCACGTGGGAGCAAAGACAAAAGCAACCTCACCATATATCACCCCAGTTCGAAATGGGGAAACTCAATTTCTGGGGAAATTCCAGTTTTCGGCAGATTGCCAAAAAAAAATTAATTATCGGCAAGGTTGCCACAAAAAACTATTTATCGCCAACTTTTGAAAAAGTCGCCAAGGGTGACCGTACAGTAAAGTTGAGCCCCACAGTTGAAAGACAAACTTTTTAATCTAAGAAAACGAAACAAAAAACAATTGTAATTAATTAACTACAGGTTTGCATGAATTTTTAAACTCATTACCAAAAGAAATAACACACAATGTATTTATGCATACCTTTTTAGATGCTATATCAGCTGAAATGCATCCTGTTAAGCACCCAAGGAAACAATCTGCAGAGTTTAATGCCATATGTATTTAAATACAACCCATCTCTTGCAAGATAATTCTTCCAATATGGCTGGTAACAACTGCAAAACAAACGTTTGATGACATAATTCTTTGAGAGCACAGTTTATAGATTGAATCTTATAGTTTAGTGCCTGTACATGATATTATGACTCCTTATGATCCTTTCAGTGAAAATCAAAATCTATTGAAACAATGCAAGAGAAAATTATTCCTGCACATTTGTTATGAAGTAATATTTCACTAGCTAAAGCTCGATATTTTTAAAGTATACCTCAATAGTATCCAAAGATACATTATTTGTGCCAACATGCACTAACACAGTCATAATTTTTGTGTACAGAAATTTTTCAAGTTATTCTTTCAATAGTTACACCAGGATGGGAAACTATGTCCAAATGAAAATCAATTGATTCAACAAATATATACTTACTCAAATATTTGATCATGGAATCGCCAATAAAAAGAGACTTAATTGTAAAACAGCAAGATAAAATTGAATTTCAAAACCTAGTAGCTGTAAAAAGCAGATAAATAAACTGTCAAAAATGCACAAAGTGAAAAAATTAAGAATCAAGACAATGAAGATGTTCCAAGAATTATAATGGATAATACCACAAATTAAATAAAAATTATCAAATTCGATATACCACTTAATAATGATTAAATGAAGAAAATTGAAATAATACACAAACAAAATGAACAAAAAAATCACAAGTTTGCTCAAATCTGAAAATCGGAATTCCAAACTAAGGATAGTAATAAGATCTAATTAATCCAAGTAAAAACAAATAGACAAATTAGATGCAAAAGCTTTATAAGCTACAAGTATAAATAAACTTGGGTTTCCTAGTTAGCCCTAACTAGAACGTTCAATTAACCCTAATTAGTACGTACTAATTCTAAATATCAAAATAAGTAAAATAAAAATAAATCTAGATAATATGAATAAATAATGAAAGATAAATAAACAATACAAATTAATAATATAAGAAAGAACAAAAACAAAATTCTTATCTGTTCAAGCCGAGAAAAGGTATATGAGATTCAACAAACACGTCTCACGAACATACAGAGCAAACAGAAAAATGATTTAATTAATATTGCTACATAAAGCCCGCGTTAAATGACCAGAAGAGCGTCATCAATGGCATACGTCATATCCCGTGAATTCTGTTCATTTTAGAAGTACACATCCGGTGGCAACGTTTACTCCCAAAAGTAAATACCATGATAGGGCCTTTATCTGGCTTATGAAGCTAGCGCCACAGTTATATAGCGACATTATTTAAAACTTATTTTATTCATAAATAGCAGATTTGTGATAAAAAATGTTCATTACATGCAAAAACATAAAATAGTTTTGTAATATTATAAGGATTATCTACATAAACATAGTATGAACATCAAGTTGATAATCGATTTTTTAGGTCATCTTTGCATTTCGAAGAAAATGAGAAATTAATGTAAAGTAATATTTTCATTCCACAGAAATAATCACACTTAAAAATTTTTAATGTTACTTACTTATCAAAATGCTAGTTCTAAGTGGAAGAGGCATTTTTTTGGAGCATGAATGGAAAGTAGGATGCGTTTCATAAATAAAATAAGAACTTTCGCCAACTCATAACTGTAGCGAATAATGTAGTTAGTCATAAATATTCTACCAAAATCAGGTTCAACTTCTGTTGTTGAATTCTCAATCTGGATTACAGAATATTCTATCGCAGTTTTAACAAATGATTAAGATTGACGTGTGTTTAGGATTAATCATAATTTCGTGGATAATTTACGAGTTGTAAAATGAGTGTTATCATGGAAGATTTCAAGACTTCTGTCAATACTCTAGAAGAAGTGAAAAAACTACAAGAATTAGTACGAAAATTAGAACTTCAAAATTTGCATTTAAGAAACAAGCAAAACATTCCTAGAAAGAGATCGGTGTCCCCCGTGAAAGATGTTAAATCCAGAAACGCTGCTCGTTCTGCACGGAAAACTTCAGAGGCCAAGGGTGATGTTGACAATGAAAGCAATATAGAAAATTCTGTCTGCGCCAACAAAGACGAATATTTTGACAATCTGGAAATTATCAGAGTTAGCGATATTGAAATGTCTGATGATGAATCATGGTGAGAAAAGTCAAAAAATTTTCTGTTATTGTTGTTTATACATGTAATTTTTTGAGGGGGCGGTGAAAGTAAGTAAATTACCATAATTTTCTTAATCTCGAAAAATGAAAAATGATGATGATATAAAAATCTGTTGGCAGAAACTAACATAAGTTTGGATTGAAATCATCTTGAAAGTGCACTTTGTTTACTTTATGAGTGGTCTATTTACTCAATAGACCACTCATTCATAAAATTTTCATTTAAGATTGGAAAGCGAAATTTTTCATATGTTGTGTTCTTAACATTATTTTACAGACTTTTTGTGAAAAGTGCTTATGAAAGTATTTTGAAAAGTTTTTATATTAGATGGTTGCAAATTACATTTGTTGAATTATCTATTTCTGTATTTAAAAATTGCAATGATAAATTTGCAGTAATTTCATTGATATTCACTAATTTTAAAAATATTAAAATTCTTGCAATTTTTTAATCTGTAATAAATTTGACCCTTATAGAACTAACAAATAACAGCATTTTCAAATACAGTATAAATGTTATATGATACCATGTATCCATATTATTTCTATTGTCATTATATACAGGATTGAATGTAATTTGATTTTTGGTATTGTATATTTTGATTAAACACTATTTTAAAAAAATTAGATTCACTGTTCTTATATTATATCCTATTTCATCAACTTGTATATTATTCTTTAAAATTTCATTTCATTTCTCATTTTTTGTTTGATTATGATATAATTTTTTTGTCATCAAAACAGAAGACAATTCGGAAAATGATGCATTAAATAAGTAGAAAAATAAGTTAAACATGCATTGAGTAATTTTAGTACAAATTTTTGATCTTGAATATATATATATATATATATATATCATTTGTTTTATTGCACAAAAATGTAATAAAAGAAGTTGAAAGGAAGAGGTTTTCTACCTCATTCAGAATTATAACCAGGGATGCACAACCTATGGCCCACAGGCTAAAATTGGTCCATGAATGTTGTTAATAAAATAAGACTGATTTAAAATGAAATGAGAGTGTTTCAAATAAACAGGGAAGAAAATCCGATACAAAAACAATTCTACATCAGAATAAATGATTTACAGTTGTTCATTAAGTTTATTTACTTTTTATTACAAGGCTTTTCAATTTGTTCCCTTCATGGCTACACTGAGAGTACAAGTTTCGTATAGGAGAAATTTTGTATAGAATGTGATTGCAATGATCATTCTAATAAACAACACAACATGTTTTTGCTAGCAGATCGGTTATTTGGTTATTGTCATATATTCTCTTTAGATTTTGCATTTTTAGTTCTGTATCTTTAATTTCTAAAGGCATATAAAATATTTTAGAGATTGATAGAGTAAAGTAAAGGGGATTTTCAAAATCAGAAATTTCAAGATTCATGGGCAGATAAATGTTTTATCTGGTACAACGATACTGTTACATACTTAATATGCTTTTGCAAGATTGATATTGAGTATAATGCAATACGGCATTGTGAGATAGAGCATAAACATTTTGCATTTATGAAAGGATATGAACAATCGCAGAAAATCGAACAACTCAAAAATTCGTTCAGCAGTCAAGTACATTTTTTTCAAAAACAGGCATCTGAATTGGATTCATATGTGAAAGTGAGCTTAGGTGTTTTTGAAATTATCGCTATAGAAGGTCAACCGTTCACAGATGGGGATTTTGTTAAAAAGTTCTTGTTAGTTGCATCAGAAAGACTTTGTCCTAAAGCAAAAAGGAAATTTTAAAATATGCTTAAATAGAATGACTTTAAAAAAGAATTTAACAGTTGAATGTTTACATTAAAAATAAAATAAAATCTACTGCTTCAGACATTGTATATTTATTCTTAGCTGTTGATGAATCTACAGATCGACCATCTGTGACCCAATTACTTGCTATGTTTGTGGAAATGTAAAAAAAAATTAGGTAGAAATTTACTGTACGATCACCCTTGGCGAATTTTTCAAAATCCCGCCAAAAGTCGCCACTCTGGCGACTTCAAAGCGAGAACCAATGAAAACAGAGCATAAAATCCAAAGAACGAGGAAGCTAAAACAAAATCAAAATTATTCATGACGACCTCCAAATTGATCCTGTTTCGGAATTTATCAAAAGAACATCAATTAAGTTCTTCGAAAAAATACCCTAGATTCGTAACGAGTTACTTCAATTACCTGTTTACGATCCTGCAAAGCCTAGCTCTCGCAAGAGGCCTAGAGCGGCGATAGATAATATCTACGTCAACTTTCCAGCTGTTAAAAAGCTGAGAATCAACTAACTCTGTTACCAATCTGACGTTTTAAATTTTCAAAATTATACCTGTTTAGGCCTTAGATAGCTACAATGTGCTACACGCGATATTTCCTGTTATTATGTATTTTTTCTAAACTAAGCAAAATAACCCAACCCAGAATTAGAAGGCACGTGCAACGTAACTCCATTAAATTTCTCAATAGTTCCATAAATAGTATAAACCTATTATTTTAATTATCTTAATTATTTACCAATGAAAAAATATGTTAATCCCCATCTTTGACGTTAGAGCTTTATTGCGCTCGTCTAAACTAGTTCAATTAATTTTAATGTATCCCCAACTTACAAATTAAAGTATTATTCAAAATTATGATGTGGAGGTGCTCGTGACCACTTTGTCATACCGCGGAACTCCGAAACATCATGACGTTGCCGTAAAACAAAATCAACCTCACCATATATCACGGAAATTCAAAATGGGGAAATTCAATTTTTCGGCAGGTTGCCAAAAAAAATTATTTATCGCCAACTTTTGAAATATTCGCCAAGGGTGACCGGTAAGTAAATCTGATCCAAAAATTATGTTAAGGAAGATATTATGTTGAAAAATGTTATGACTTGGAATGTTTCCTATGAAGGGGCAAACAATTGGAAGTGAACTTCTTTCTAGTTTAATACATTTGTTCAATGTAGCTTTCTGAAACATGAACAATTGTGCTAGCAGTACAACAGATGGAGCAAAATCAATGTCTGGTTTGAAAATTGGAATGGTTACGCTGTTTAAAGAACGTCTTGTCCAGTCTGGTGTAGAACTGTTACCATTTTGTTGCACTAGTCATCAAAAGAATTTATGTGGTAAAGAATTAGGATTTGCAATCCTAATGCTGTGTGTATCTGAAGCAATTAACTTTATTCATAGTATTGCTATCAATCACAAGAAATTTAAAGAATTTTTTAAGGAATTTGATCTGCCATCTGATATTCTTAATATACAGAAATTAGATTGTTCAGCCGAAGAGTTGCCCTTAAGTGTTTTTGGGAATTATTTAAGGAAATTGTTACATTTCTAAGTAACCATGGTAGAATTACCAAAGGTTTAAAAGAATCAAGCTTCCAGTGTGATTTGACTTTTCTCTCAGACATAAGAGGCCATTTGAATGACTTAATCACAAATTTGCCAGGAAAAAACCTTTTAATTTTCTCAATAAATAATGTAAAAGTATTTAAATCAAAGTTATGTTTGTTTCAAAATCAACTGAAAACTAAAAATTTTGCACTCTTTTCCTACTGCTAAAAATGCATTCAAAATTTCCACTCTTGAAAATGCAGTATGAGAATCAATTTCAACTCTAGTTTAATGCTTTAATGATTGGTCGTTTTTCCGATTTTGAAAAGTTTCAAACAAAAATTAAAGAATTTTCTTCTTCATTTTGTGTTGATGTAAATCTAGTGGATTAGCCTTAATTGATTTACGGAATTCTAATTTTTTTTTCGAAGAAAAACTGATATTATTAACAGTTCAAAGGAAAACTGATACTATGATTTCATGAAGACTTACCTGAAGAATTTTCATGCTTAAAGCAAAATGAAGCTGCATGTGTAACTTTTTTGGCAGCTCTTACATTTGTAAGCAAACTTTCTCACTAATGAATTTAAACAAATCAAAAATAAGAAGTATAATAGCAGATAAAAACCTTTCTTCTATCATACGTATTGTCCCAACCAATTTTAAGCTCAACATAAAATCAACTAATTTCAAATATTCAGTCCCAGCCATCTCATTAATTTTTCTTAATTTTGATGACTAATTTTTTTCTCAAAATTTAAATTGTGTTGTTTATATAGTCGCCAAAAAAATTTCTTTTATTCTATTTCAAGTTTGCCACCTTTTTAGCTAGAACTTTTTTTTTTTTGAGGTAAAGGATTTTAAACATATCTATAATGTTTGTGTATTATTCATTTATTTATTGCATAATAAATGCATGAGTAAAATAAGTAAAGTAATAATTGTAATTCATGTGTATTGCCACAAAAAAATTGTATTTTCACATTTATAACATGTTTTAACATTGACGTCCTACTTTGGCCCTCAACATGACACTTTTTCATATTTTGGTCCCCCATCCTGAAAAGGTGGTGCATCCCTGATTATAACCATATTTTTCTTGTTTTCAAATTTTTCTGGAACCTACTCATATTTTTCCTTCCATTTAAATAATTTTTGCATAACTACAGTTTATAATTTTCTTGTATAAGTAATTGTTTAAAGATTTTCTTTATATGCTTTCAAGTCGGTTCTGTAGCATTAAATTGTATGGTGTTTATTTTACGTCGATTTCCAGTTGAAATCTAAAATTACCTTCAGATATTTATAAGATCTGTTATGATTTCTAAATGAGATTCAAGTTCTAGAGAAAGATAAAGGGTAATTATTCTGTTGCAAAACTTATTTTTAAAGCTGTTGTTAATATATTGTAGTCATCCATTTATATTAAAAAAAATTGTTAAGTTTTCAATTAATTTTTTTCCCAACATTTTCGAAATACTTCATGTAAAGATTTAATAAATTAAATTGAACTTATTTAGTATAAGTTAATTATGTTTGTTTGAAAGAAGCATTGTTTTTCAACCTACTGGTTTGTTTTAAAAAGTTAATGAATGAGTAAATTAATAAACTAGTCGAATTTTCTTATCACTGTTTGTATAATATTTTGCATTTAAAGTTTATTTTTTATATTTACTAAATTTAATTTCTTGAATTATCAAGCTTATCACATGATAATAAATAGCAATGATCCTTATATCTATTTAAGAATTACTGCTATAAATAGCATTTTAAATTTCTTTTCAGGAAATAGTTGTTTAATATTTGTTAGAATTTTATAATAAAAATATTTCATTTTGAATTCTATAATAAATATACTTTAATTGAAGATTATTTAAAGAATTATTTTTGAAATATATTATTTTTGTTGAATTCATCTTTCTTATTTATTAGTGAATAATATTCTCAATTATCTCACCTTTTTTGCTTTAATACTATCACCTTCTTTATTTGTACCATTTCTTATTTGTAATTCTGCAATTTATGTGAAGATTGCTCTCATTATTTTAAATGCTTTCAAATGTGAGAACATTTGAATATACATAAAAAGCAAATATTAATGACTATTTTTAATATGTTTATGAAATTTAGTGAACTCGGATTTTTTCTTGTATTTATCAACAAGTACTTCCAATATTTTACATTTAGCAGTAATATTAAATAAGTATTTCATTTTAAATTGCTTGATTTGCAAAGCTTTTTCTTCTAGGCTGTACACGTCACCTAAAAGTGTGAAGTCACAGCAAACAGTTGAAAGTCCATATAAGTGGTTAAGGAAGGATGTTGATGACCCAGAAAATAAACAATTGCAACTTGCAAAGAAGGCTTTATTGACAAAATTAAATGAGCTTGAGATATGTAAGATTTAATTTCAATGTTAAATTTTTTAGATACCTGATATGTAAATTCCAATTAATTTTTCAGTTTGTTACTGGTTTTAAAACAAGATTTTCTAGTATTATCTTTCTGAAAATTAGTAAAAAGATGGTGTTTAAACTTAATGTTAAGATAGTTTCATGTACATGATAGATTTTTAATTTATTAAGGTATGCATTCCAGTTAATTATTCGAAGTAAAATCCTATACTCTATTTCATCCTAACTTGTGGCAGTATTGTAAAATTCAGAAAATGTGACACTCACCATTGGGGAATAGTTCCCTATGAATTTTGACTTTAAAATAAGTAAAATACTCAGAAATTTATCAAATAATATAAATTACGAAAATTGTTTTTATATTAGCATGTATTTAAAAGTATTCTAAAGTTAGAAGTTCTTACCTGTTAAGTATTTTGTGAATAAAGCAAACAAATAAAACCAAAAGATTGCCATTATAGGTTCCACTTTGGCTAGGCTGTCTTTAAGATCTAATATTTGACGCACATTTCTTGTACACCCCCACCAATTTTGCTTCATTTTGTTCGCATCCGTTATTATCATCATTCAGACTTTTTAATTCTTGCTTTTTTACCAGTTGACGTTTTTGATATTGCACGTTAATCATATTAGTAGATATTAGTTTTGAATATCTATTCGTCGTCATTTCTATTTACTTCTACAACTCCAAGAAGAAACCCTCAAGATTCTATCAATTATATTGTTGATCTTGTAGGTGTTTCACAAAGAATAGTTTTCTGTTTGAAAAAAGTAAAAAAAAGGCACCCAGTCCTTTAAGTGCCCCTGGAAAGAAACAACCAGGTGCAGTATTTAAACATTCATGGTTTATGAAATATAATGATTTTACATTATCTTGTATTCATAAAAAAATCTATGCATTTTCCCCCTGTTAAAAAGAGATCCCAACTTTAAATAAAATCTTAAAAAATGTGAATGATGATGGAGATATCTTTTGAAAAACATTAGACAACAATGTGTTACAGAATATTGAAAGACTTGGGATTTTCTTTTGAAAAATAAAGTAACAAAATGAAATAATTTGAATGATTAATTACAAGACTGCTAACTGCTATGGAGTTCACTGGTGACCATTACTCGATATGGCTACTTGTGGGGACCACAGGTGACCGGCGGTGCAGCAAATAAAAAAAGTACATAATTATAGTATTATGGAAACTGATAAATTTTTATAATAACAATGGTACATTGTTATTATAATAGTTATTTAAGAAAACTTTTTTTGAACCTCTGTTTGTCAAATTTTTTAAATCTCATTTGAATTCTGAAATAAAATTTTGCAAACCAGCTGCACCAATATGTATAGTAGACATCTAATTCTAAAGTACTATATCCCTCATAATATTTGTAATCAGATATAAGGTTATTGAACATTCACAATCCAAGAAATCCAAGGAAAGAACAACAAATTAAAGTATTCTGTTACTGTGGTAAGATAATATTAAAGTGAAAGACTGATAAGATAATATTAAATAAAAACAACTTCAAAAGCTCAGGTGAGTTTTCTCCCCCCCCTCCCCTTTTTTCTGACAAAATTCATAAACAGGCAATTAAAATAAAATAATTCAATAAGAATTGGAAAAAATAAATATTATTTGTTCGCAGTTCACTTTAAAAATAATGCTGAAAGTTTTGAAAGCAGTATTAATAATTTATATTATAAAACTTGCTTTATATTATGAATATACTTTATATATTTATAAATTTATTTAAGTTCTTTAATAGATGTTTATTCATCTATAGTTTTTAATTTTCATTTCTTACAAAATTGCTGCAGTAGTTGTACAGCTCAACTTATGAAAAAAATTGTAAATAAATCAGTATTAGGTTTATTAGGGAATTCTGTTTCTGTTTTGGGGTTACCATATTGAAAAGACTCTTAACTAAAATTCAATCCTGTTCTATATTATCATGTAATTATTTTCCTTAGTGTCACCAACAAACAAAGTGACTACCCATCATGCTGAAAATCCTGTCGTTAGTAACTTGCGTCGTTCTCAAATGATGTATAAAACTCCTTTATCTGGTGAGTTTTTGATTTTTAAAATAATCAATTGAATTTTGCTTTTTTAATAGATTTTTTTCTTTATTTGTGGAAGGATATAAACTTTTGTTTCTCTAATTATCATTCAATTTCACAAGATTTTAGTGAAGTGCTAAACTGACTGCAAATTTAATTTTTTACAGTTCCCCCTTCAGTTTGATTTTCAGAATTTTCTACTTTTACTTGAAAGTAGAAGTAAGTAAGTAAAAAAGAAAAGAATTGAATAAAAAAAATGATATGTAGGAGTGGGTGGTAGGAATGCTTATAGAAATTGTAAAGAACGCTTTTCTAAATAATTTTACTGGCCACAGTATTCAAGTTTAGCCCTAATATTCAAGCCATAATTTTCCTTATTTAAAATAATAAGGGAAAACATTATTCAGTTGCCCAACCTCAATTACTGGCTTGATTTCACCAATATCTTTATCACATGAAAGATCATGATATCCTTCAATAAGTCATCAGTGATGCTTGTCTTCCTGTATCACTCTTTTTCTGAAAGTTATTGCGAAATAAAACTAAAGAAGCTCTAATCTTTAATAACCTGAACAATTATATTAGTTTTATGTCCATCAATTTTTCCACTTCACATGCATAACTAATAAATAAGTATGCTCTGTGTTTCTTCTGCAAGAATGCTTACATATATTTTTGTCTGTCATAGTAAAATGCAGTTGACCAAAGTTAGTTGACATGGCTAAATTGTTACTTTTAATATGAAGGACAAACAGCTGGTCTCCGAAGATGGTTGCCATCTTTGAAACTAAAAGCATAAAAAGAATATTTGTCATTCCTTTGTTTATCCAATTAAAGGATTTACATCATTTCTCAGATTCTGATTCTTTAGTGTGATTTTTTCCCCCTGCTTGAATCAGAGTTGTTAGGAATGAGGGATTAAAAAAAAATTTTTTTTTTTCTCATCAGTACTCAAGGCGATTCTTCCATTTTCTATAATATCAGATTACTTGTGTTAATGAAAAGAATATTGCTTCTCCTCCCCTCTAAATTATTGGAAACATTCTGAATCTAGGAAGTTATAAATGGTGGTTAAATATTTAAGTACAAATTCTTTGGCTTCTTTTTTATTTAATTTATTCCAAATCGAAATAGAAGCAAATTTTCAAATGTGTCAAGAAAAATTATTTTCTGTTTTCAAATAGTCAAGAAGTATTTGCGAGATAATGCAAATCTACTGTCTTGCTTATTTGTTGAAAATGGGGCTATAAAAAATGTACTCAAGTTCACCGAATTAAAAGCAAGAAAAGGAATATAATGGATTTTTGATGCTATTCTATATCTGTTTCAATGTTTGTAAAATTTTACTCTCTTTTTTTTTTCTTTCATTTCTTTTTTTACTTATCAAAAGTATAAATATAATCTAATTCAATATATATTTTGAATCCATCTTTTGTACCTCCCATTAAAATTTAATTTGTTGGTATTAATTTTTCTATCATTTTCTTTCAAAAATGCTTATTTACCTTTCTTTATCATAAAATATGCTAAAATGTAGAACATACCATTCAGTTTTCGGGTTATAGGAAGTTGACAATGTTTATTTTTGCTCAGTCTTGAAAAAATATAATTTTTTTTCTTAATAGTCCTGTTTATATTAAAACTTATAATTCATAAATCTCTTAACGATTTATGAAGCCAAGTCCATTTTCATGCCCTCTTATAGCAAAATATATCAAGAGAAAACATTGTTGTCATAAAAAAAAATTAAAACCCTGAATTTTGATACATGACAGCATTTCAGACTTCCCTCATTCATAAAGCACAGTTTGGAAATTACATCTGTTTATATGAATTTATCAAAAATGCTTTGGGATAGACAGTTCAAATTTGGTGTGTGACTTAACCAAATTTTTAGATTTCAATCAAATTTGAACAAAACCCATTGATTTAAAGTATGTCTGCTTGTTTGTGTGCAATGTATATGAAAACTACAAAACATAAATAGACATTTGAATAAAATTTAGTTAACATATTTTGCTTTTAAAGTGTCAAAATTTGAATTATATCTGTCCAAGAGCTCACCATCTTTTGGTCTATACTTCTGCATGTATGTGAACACAATAGTTCTTAATAATACTTTGCAATGACTTCGATGAATAATTTGATCTTGAAATTCGAACTGTAGTGTGTTCTTGAGGGGGGAAGATGGCATTTGTATCTATATTTGATTTTTTTTCTATTTTATGATACATAAAACTTAAGTGTAGATATCAGAAAAGTCTACACACTTGTGACATTTATCAATTTGCCCAAGTCCATGATTTTCTGTGGAGAGGGGTGATATCATTAGTAGAGAGTATACTAGAAAGTTTGGGGATGACATCTCTTGTGGATTAAATTGAATAAGTTTCCATTTTTTGAAAAATGAGACAAAAAAGCAAAAATATTTATTAAAAGTTATTTATTTATTATTTAATTTTATTTCTTATGAGATTTGAATGCTTGAATATTGGCATGTCCATCCAATCTGGAAGGGAACAAATATTAAAAGAAATCACTGTCACTTCATTCATTTAAATTACTATCATATCAAAGCAAAACAAACCCTAAAAGTAATTTATTTTTTTCAATTTTGGTTTTGATTCGAAGATGCATGATTTTTGAGGCTAAAGAGATTTCTTCCTTTTCGGGTATAAATCCAAATCGATGTATTTTGATGAAATCTCAGACCTCTCACAGAGAAAATGCCTCCCTGAGGGTGACCCTTGAAAAGTCTTCAGGCCAGATTCATTGTATTTTTTCCCCTTTTTGATGTCGAATTTTATTTTTAACTTAAATCTTTTTGCTAATTTAGTTCATTTTTTAAGCTATTCTTTTTTAAAATGTGGCATAAAAAATGAAAAGGCAGTATCTTATTTTTATCTATTTGATTATAAACATATGTATACAAGATAAAGAAATCGATAAATCCACAATGAAAATATATATAATGTGACAGTTTCTAAATAATCTGTGCTTTAAAAATAAATTTATATTTGGCTGTCCTCTGATTTCATTATATTTTAAACTTTAAAATTGTATGAGGGTTTTTTTTTTTTTTTTTTTTGCAGATTGAAAATGCTGCATTTGCAAATTATTTTCTGGAATTTCATAAGTTCAGAATACATTTTCATGGCCTAACTTTCTTATCTTCTACTTTCCTATTCATGTATTATCGTGACCTCCGAGAGAGATAAGGCCTGCTGGCTGTTGGAATGAGTCA
>JAOUZG010046297.1:33963-62770 GCA_026289955.1 Argiope argentata | reverse complement strand
ATATATATATATATATATATATATATATAATATAACATTGTTGTATCAACATTAAAAAGGACATAGTATATAAATTATGTTAAAAATGTTCTCAGGTCCCAATGGCAATAAAAGCTGTAGATTCATTAGGAATTGCCTTTCATTTATATAATAATATCACAAAATGAGCATTGAAGATAAAGTTAAAAATTCAAGTTAATCCATGCTACTTTCTCATCATCAATAAAATCTACTCAAGTGGGTCCTCAGAATATTTCTTTGCCTGTAGCATTATATTATCAAAGTTCACTATTTTATTGATGGCTCTCCCTCTCCCTTTCCCACAGAAACATCTGCTATGATTCAAATTTTATTTGGATTAAATTTTAAATCTCAACATAGAGTAAAACTCTTATTATGGCAGTCACATTTTCTTTTCAAATAGATATAGCAGACTTCTTATATAATAAATAAAATAATGAAGAAGTTAAAATGAGCTAGTTTACCTCCCTCCCCCTTTATTTTAGTTTTATATCTTAAATTGGCTATGATATTAATGCTTTTTATGTTTTGAATTTTCTTTTATTAATGGTATTTTGTTAATGTTATTCAACTGAATATTTCCCCCCAATTTTTAGCTCAAAATCATGATCCTATTCATGTGGATACTAGAACTTTTACTCGAAGTAAAAAGAAGCAAGCCATTGAATTTCTTGAAAAACTTGATACTCTGAGCTTTGAAAAATCTGAAAAAACCTATACTGTTCAATTGTTTAGAAGTGATGTGAGTTCAGATTCTGTTTCTAGTTGCCATATTTTAGAAGATGCAAATGATGTCCAAGAAGTAGCTCGTATGCAAGAAGAAAGTGAGTAAAATTTTGTTACTTGATATGAACATTATATAAAAATTTATTTTTTTTCAAATCACAATTGAACTGCTCTTTCAACTTTTTAATAAATATATTTTTTGCCACATATATTTTTTCTAGACTGTCTGTTATAAATAATCAGACCAAATTTAAGAAAATTTGGGAAAATATTTTCCAAGGAAGACTTGCAGGTTTTATAGTGATTTATGAATTTATCTTCTAGGTTTAAGAATGAGTTCTCCTTTAGGCACTCCTAAACGTGGCTCTGGTAAGTTGAAAATATGCCAGTTTTTAATGTGCTTACTTTTTAATTTCGTTTGAAATAACTGAATGCATTCTATTTCATGTGTAGATTATAAAATCAAAATATTTTTTAGCTAGAAACTATTAAGACTTTAATTATTTTTATGAAACATCTCGGTTTTATGAAAAAATAATTTTAAAAAAGTCTGTCAAGTCAAAAATTTGGCTAGTGAAAAGGTATGAAGATTTACTGTAGTCATAATACTGCACAGTGGCCATTCGCTGTTAAAATATGACAAATGTAAACCTTTGAAGGAAGTTAGCATAAATGCCACCATAAAATAAAATTATGAATTCTATTTATTCTGTAAAATTGGCAATACAAAATCTATGAATTGAATATATGCAGGGGTCAAAAAACGAACAAACCCCGCCCTTATATATGAAACTCTAGCGGCCTATCCGCCCAACAATCGAACCAAAATTTCAGACATTGTTGTTTGATGGTATGTGCTAAAGATTGTGATGATTTTAAACAAAGTAGAGCTCGCGGTTGCAGTGTGAGAATTTTGAATGGCAACACCCACTTTTCTTGCGAAAATTGATCAGCATATTGGAAAAAAACCCACAAATGGTATTAGAAAGATTAGCGTGTGATGAAATTTGCTGGCGTAAAGCATTTGCAAAGATTATCATAAAGGACCAATGACAACATAGAGAAAAAAAGCTTTCAATGGCATGACTAGAAAAAAAATGGCTTTTGAAAGGGTTAAAGAGAAGTATGCCTCATCTGTCCATATTATCTGCTACGGCCATTTGACATCTCCATCATATCTGATGATGCAAAAATTTGTGATATCCACACGCAGTTGCTCATCTCCAGACTGCTACATCTGGACGCGCTGAAACCGATTAGGAAATATCCGCAGAACAGAGCTCAGAATCCTGAGAACTGCATTTTTGGTAAATTCAAATTGCAAGCAACACTTCTAGCAGTATGCAATGGTCCTGCAGTAATCGCGTTATGCACTTTCGCGACAACTTCAACTGGAACAGATGATCGTCCGGATCAAGGTCGATCGCAAGTGCATCCAGTTTCTTCAATTTTTCTTACCAAATCATGCACACTTCTTACTGAACATAGGTTTTGTCATAGCTTATGATTCGCCAATAAATTCACACTGCTTCGGCTGCATTTCCTCATCTCAGATAAAACAGCTTTATCAATTCACCTCATTGTTTCTTTGGAAGCTTCATTTTTATTTTTATTTATTTTTTTTTTTTTTGCACAATAGAACATTTGACTGAAGAAACACTCTTCCTACACAGCTTTTCAAAGTTTTTTCCACAAGCAATGCTTCGCACGTAGTGATCTGCGATTTGTGCTAATCCTGTGATTGGTAATTATCTAACCCTGTGAATTATGCAAAGTGTGTCAAAGCTCATCCTCTCTGTGTTGTCATTTGTCCTTTATTATACTGTTACGTTTTTAGCGTAGCGGGTTCGGATTGAATGGACTTATTTGAGGACAGCACAAACAAATTTATTGACAGGATGACGTGATAAAGTAAAGCTTCAGATAAAAACAATCCAGCAGTCAACAGTCAGTTATAGCGTAAATGCAAGCCTTACGCACAATAAAAACAGACTGCAAAACAGCTATCGTATAGCGCAGTAAACAGTAAGTCACAGCGAGCTCAATAACACAACGTTAACAGCAAACGTAAACACAGCTCTCTAATAACAAGCATGCAAAATATCCGCTAGTCCAGCGAAACGAATCTCTTCCGAGAGAGAAACTCCATCTTACTGCAACCCTTCCCTTATATAGTTGGGCGATCGTCACGAGAAGAAACGCGGTGCAACCAGAATTGTCTCGGGGCTACCAGAACATTCCTCTCGCCAAGTCAACTCGGCTGGCACAAAGCATAAGTGAAGTGTCACCAACGTTTTCTACTTTGGCGCGCGTTCGTCCGCTTGTAACATTGCCCCCTCCTCAAGGACTGCACGTCCCGGGCAGTACAGACCCCGAGCAGAAGACACTCAAAAGTTACAATAACATAAACACAAAGTTTCAGATATAAACATTGAAATATAATCAACATAAATAACTCCATTTACAAATATACAGATAATATGTTCATAAATGAGGAAACCATGGTTTCAACTATTTGACAAGTTACCATAATAATGAGCTAGCCGATCATAATGTACTACCCTCGGTTTTGAATTCGGTGACTTCCTTATTCGAACCACGACGTCATTCAGTCTTTTCAGGACTATATAAGGGCCTACCCAGGAAGACTGCAGCTTCGGAGAGAGTCCCTTTCGCCGAATCGGGTTCCAGAACCATACCTTGTCACCTTCCTTGAATTCATGTCCGGTGGCTTTAGTGTTGTGCTTGGTCTTCACCTTTTCCGTCGTTATGGTTATCCGATCTCGGGCAAACCTGTGTACGTCTTCTAAACAGGCCTGGAAGTCTTGAACGTAATCCTCAGGCGAAGAAGGCGTATCCGGTGGACACCCGAACTGAGGATCACAGGACAGTCGGAGTTCTCTTCTATTTCCATTATCTCTCCCAGGGTGAGGCCCCAAGATGTCAGAGGCGAGTCTTTCAAATGGTGTACCTACATTTTATTGCTATAACTTACAACGATTGCGTGTTTTTCGTCCTTTACGGGCGTTACAGTCATCACATGTTCTTCACCATTCTCGAACATCATATTTCATGTTGTTCCAATAGAAACACTCCCAGACATTACGAGTTGTCTTCATGACTCCGAAGTAACCACCTGCAGGACTGCTGTGTAATTCTTTCAGTACTTGATTTATCCTTGATCTGGGAAGTATAAGTTGCCACTTAAATGGCTTCCCATCTTAGGACCCCCATTTTCTGTAAAAGATGCCATTTCTAATTTCGAGTGAATTCCAAAGAGCCCAATAACGTTTAGTTCCAGTACTAAGGCTTGAAATGTCCTGCAATTCAAAGCCTTGAATTGTTTGATCGCATATATTCTATAATCGGTTTAATGTCAGGATCATTTATTTGTTCCTTGCGAATCTCTTCATCACTTTAAGGATCAGACTGAGGTGGGACGGCTCCTGTGATATTGCGTACAGTTGGTGTATCAATCCCATATTTCTTTTCCGCAGAGGAGCAGTAGCGACAACCCTCAGAGCTGGACTTTCTTGATAAGGCCTCTGTATTTTCTTCTCCAGAATCCAAATGAAAAAGAGTCACGACTTCTGATGTGGAGTGCAGGGAATTATTTTTGAAGTCGATTACAAAATTATACTTTTTCAGAAAGTCCATACCAAGTATGAAATCATCTGTAATTTCCGCTATGTAGACGACATGGTCATAAGTAGCATTTCCAAATCTCATTTCAATATTCATTTTCCCTATAATTGGGATTCTGTCACCAGTGACCGTTTTGAGGGTAACGCAGGACGGTGTCCAGAGAATTTTCCTTCCGAGTTGTTCTGCAACATCTCTACTCATGATAGTCACATTGGCTCCTGTGTCAACGACCATTCAGCAGGGAATTCCGTTTACGGAGGCTTCAACAAATACACCATTTTCACCGCCGTCTCTGGAAGATATCTGTAAAACTCTAAAACGGGTTTCCTGGTTGCTTCTAGAAGAGTCTTTAACCCGTTTATCTAAGCGGACCGAACAGTTCCTTCGAACATGGCCTTCTTCACCGCATTTCCAACATTTCGCAGTTCTCTGGTCATGTTTGTTGGGCCTTTCAACTATTTTCCGAATAAACTGGAAAATTGTTTTCATCATTTCGAATAGATTTTACAGCGATGGATCCGATGTACCTTGAACCGTAGCACCTCTAACTGAATGGCGATCCCTCCTTGCAGCTTGTTTAGCGGCTTCAACTTTCATGGAATAAACCAAAGCTGCTTTCAAATCCTTCAATTCGGCCATTCGCAAGGACATTTGTATCTCTGGATCCCTCACACCATCAATGAAATACTGCAGGGCAAGAGTTTTCCGTACATCGGCAGGATAGTCGGAAAAGGCAAGATAGGAGAGTCTCTCTACATCTGCTGCAAGCTCTTGCAGACTTTCGTTTGATCGTTGTTGCCGAGTCTAATGGAAGACGGCTGTAGTCCTTGAGGCATTTTCCCCCGTAACGCAACTCCAGAGCGTTTGAAAGAGCATCAAATTTCAGATGTTGATCTTCGGGAATAGTTCTCAAAATAGCAGCTTCAGCCCGTAGTGATGCAGCCAGTTGACGAGACTTCGTGATTGAATCCCAACCATTGGCTTCTGCGGCGATGGAGAATTGAGTCTTGTAGACTTGCCAAGATGTTTTTCCGTCGTAAGTGGACACTTTAAGAGTGTCGTATATACGCTACCTACAATTTTCAAACGTAATGTTATCCCATGGGAAAATTTTGTACCCGTGTTTCGTTTGCAATTACAGTGTCTTTATTATTTTTGTAATTTCTAAGCCCCAAATTCACTTATCGAAGTGTAAGAGAAAAGGTACTCTTACTTTGTCGTTCCGGGAGCTTCTAGATGAGATAGAATTGAGGTATTCCAACGTGTATCAGAACACAACATCGAAAGCATTAGTCCAGGGTTTTCATTGTCATCTATTTTTTATTTTCTTGACGAGGACACAGGTACAGATAATTATTTACAAATATATACATATATCCTTTTAGTTGTAGGAATCATTCACATCGCCTACAACCATCTCTGGATCCTTTCACACCCCGAATCACACCAAAGCTACACAAAAACACTCAAAGCGGAACTGAAACTCACAGCTGTTACTGTGGGATCGTGGGATTTTTCCCTGACGCCACCAATATGTTTGCGCGAAAGTGTTACATCACGTTAAGGTGAGGCCAGAAATTCCAACAATTATGAAGTCGTTCTGCAATCGGAAGAGGGAATAAAAACACAGGTTTCTCCTGAAGGAATTTTTTTTTTCGTGAGTGTCAAAATATTTTTAAATATTTAATAAAAATTGAAAAAATGTCAAGGGCACCATTTTAATTTTTTTTAAAAAAAATCTATCATAAATAAAATAAAACTAGCAACTGAAATACATTCGTTTTGGTATCTTCTTTCCGATACAAATAATTTTAAAAAAAGAAATTAGGAGAATGAGTACAAACAGCATTTTAGACTTAAAATTGGAAAAATAATTTGAATTCCCCCCCTAACGTTCCTTTAACTCCTCCCATTCGCGGAGGAATACACACTAAACCCTCCTTTCACCTTGTGATGGATTGTTACTTTTATTATCTGGTCTTCACCCCGTCTTCAAATTTCCCCCTTAGCATTATTTTCTTTCTGGTTTTTGTTTTGTTTTATTTTGTTTACCATCACAGCTGTTGTCATCTGCGCCTTCACGATCTACACTTGTTTCAGCGAATACTACCGCAACCCTGGAAACAAAATTAGTAAACTTTTGTAAAATAATTTGAATTTTACATATTTAGCTGCATTTCTGGACGGGCTAATTGGTGATAGTTGGATTTAAGAAGTAAAATGCACAGAAAATAATACTCCGGATGAGAGAATAAAAGTTTTTTAAATAAATGTATTTTGGAAATAAAGATGAAAACCAACCA
Organism: Argiope argentata; assembly: GCA_026289955.1. Classification (NCBI taxonomy): domain Eukaryota; kingdom Metazoa; phylum Arthropoda; class Arachnida; order Araneae; family Araneidae; genus Argiope; species Argiope argentata. The sequence goes on along the minus strand of JAOUZG010046297.1, from coordinate 56,075 downwards.
TAAATAAAAACTATAAATATTATTTCAAGTGCAGGTCCAGCTGCATATAACACACACACACACACACACACACAAATTTTTATTTTCAAAGTGGACGGCAATTAACAGAAAAAATAATTCGTAAATCCAAAATTTTGGCAATGAAAAAAAAATAATAAGATTCTTTTAATTTTACTGTTTATTGCCAAAATTCGTTGATTTCAGGTATCTCGAATAAATGAAAATTCGGATCCTTTTGCGATTGTAGAGGATCAAAAGGGAAAAAAATGAACGGGGAAAAACAGGAGAAAGCACGATGCTTTCGTAGCTTTTTTTTTCTCTGGATATTTTTATAACTGTACTTTTTTTACATACAATTCATAAATCAAAACTACTTTATCTGCATTCTTTTTTTGTAAAATTTTTGTTTATTTGATCTTGTGTTTATGAGATTTTGTACAAACATTTTTCTTATTCTTATATCTTGCAATAAATAATGGTTAATTTTATTATCAATTAAAAAATAAGATTGCTTTTATCAGAAAAACAATTAGTGGTAATAATTCATTTAAAGAAAGTAAGTTATAAGAAAAATTTTATATATTTTTATTATTTACTAATACTTGAATATTATCATGTTTCTGAATGAGTTTTCTTCAAAATCGTTGATATCTATAATCATAAAAGGGTAAAAAATGTATATATGTGTATATATATTACAATAGTTCACTAAGCAATATCTTTATTAAAAAGTCACCTTTGACGATCAGTTGATTCAATAGTAGAAAAAATATCTAAAGCTTTACATATTTTAAATAACTTGTTTTCTGAATAGCTTTTTCTTAAAAATATTTAGCTATCAAATCTTCAGTTTTTGATAGCTATATAATTCTGTCGTATTATTATGTAGGCCATAAACAGTTCTGTTCATTATATTACTTATCTCTTACTAATTTTCTGTTGGAGTGCATAAAAGATACATGATAAATTAGAGTGGAAATGTTAAACTGTAATTAATATAAACGTTTTTTCTTGAAAGCAAGTACATCTTTTTTTTAAATATGAAAATTGAAAGGAGAATCGTTCAGCATTGAAACTGTATGTACATTGCAGAAACATTATTATTTTGTCAGATCATATTTTGAGAACGAGGTTTTCTGGTGTCAACAAAAATCCGTAGGTGAAAAATAAACATTTTAAATTTTATTATCTGCACGAGCATCTCGAAAAATCAGCTTTGAATAATGCGTTGCCATAGCATTTACAAAAGCTCTGATTTAAAAAAATAAATTAATTAATGATTACAGCTAATAAAATCTAGAATAATGTTATTTTGAGCATGTGATTATATGGAATGAAATGAATAGGAAATGTGATATTTTTTTAACAATAAATGTGAGAAAAAGTTTTTTGAATCGTTTGCAGTACTAAAGTGACTCATTCAATGAAACAATTAAAATGAATAAAAATATAATTTAAATTGCACGTGGCGCTTGGCCGTTCAAGAAATTATGTTCTGACACGATACATTGAAATATGCATAGCAGATTTCATTTTAATCTTTTGTAATTTTCATAATACCTTAAAGAATTATTCAACAGAAATATTTCGGATTCTTCGTAAAATTCAATTTTTAATTTTACTTTCAAAACATTTAAATGATGTAAATATAAATGTTTTGTATGACTTCAGTCATTAAATGTTCTTATAAAAATTATGAAGTTTACATTTTACACTGTCCTTTTGTCCTAAAGAATCATATTCTGAAAAATATTCTTGACACTTCCAAGTTTTTAAAAAAATAAATAAACTTTCTATCTTCTGTGATCAAATCTATTAGTTTTTACCTATCAATATTAGATCAATAAATATTTTCATAATCATAGTCCAATCACCGTCGAGGAATCCTGGTAGCGTATCTTCTTTGAGACCGTCTATGAAGTGGTCTAAAATCGTCGCCTTTTTCAGAAGAACGATATTCAAAATTCATAAATTATTCAACTTTAGTAAATGATTTAGTTGATCGGAAATTAAAATTTTTTTCTTCACATTAGTGATGTCTCAAAAAAACTTTGGTATCATTAAAAAGATAGGGTTTTTTAACTTTATCGTGATGCGAAAATCAATTTTGTGCTGCTGTAGTTTTGTTAAGTTTTTAGCATTGTAAATTTTATAAAGTTTTAAAATCTTGTTATTCTTTAATGTCATAAATTATTGGATATATAAGGCTCAATGTTAGTAAAATTAATTAATATTAGATTAGAATATTATCTGTACTGTGTATAAATAATACTGAATGAGAATGTTTTTTATTAGTTGAAGTTTAAACACTTTCGTATTTCAAGTTCCCATTTCAGTTGAGAATACTGAAAATTAAGAGATGCGTTGCACAAAATGCTGAATGGGATACGGTTTTTATAAAAGTAGTAAGTGTTAAATGTCGCATAGAATTTGAAGTTAAATATACTCTTGTGAGTAACCAATCAAGAACAAGCTAAGTAATTTTTAGCAAACATAAATCTGAATTATAAAAATTAACTAAGTTGGTCACTGCTTTTATGAAAACGTTTTCTTATTTGACAAAGAAAAAATACTTTTTAATGTGTAAGCATTTGTGTAGTAATATAATTTACAACTATTTGTTTATCAATTCCTGGTGACATAGGAGTAATCATAATTTCTATTTCGTACGAAGCAATATTTCTACCAAATTATTTAATTGAATCTCGCACATTTTTAAAAAAACTTTAGTTGCATACAAATAAACAAAATTGCTGATAAACTTTCAGAAATGCAGAACAGTCTTGACTCATGATGAATGTCAGAGAGAGAAAGCTTTGCAGTCAATTTACTCCTTTTTTTTGTATTAAATATTAGTGACCATATTAACCCAATTATATTGAAACAAATTCTTTAGAAATTAGATTCATTATTTTTAAAAAATTTCTAACTCCTATTTATTATTTCCATATTATTTTTTTATTTATAAGTAACAAAATATTTCAAATCTTAGATGAATTTTTAGTCTGAAATATTCCAGACTCTATTACAAAAAATAGAATCTTGGCTAAGCAGATGAATGGTTGTACTTTCAAAATCCATAAATAATTAAAACAAAATAAATTTAAAAATAATCACACAATTAATGGTTTAAATATTTCCAAAACCAAGAGACATTCAATCTATGTGCATTTTACAATTTAATTCATTATTTTCCCTTCCAATTTATGTACATTAAATTAAGTCGGTTATTTTCCACGTTTAGAAAGGCTGAGGAATAGAATTCATCCAGACATTTTTCCAAAAAAAACTATATTTATCTTTTCTTTTTAATATGGTACAAAGGAGCGATTTAATTAATATTTAGGATATTCTCCTTTTTGCGAAAATCAGGTAGAAATTAAGAACGTCCCAGCTACACAGAATCTCTAGGCAATGTTGCAAAAGTTTAAAAATTCAACTAAACGTTGTCCGTTTCCTTTCTCATTTAAGCCTATTTAATATTTTTTAAGTAAATAATTTATTTATAATTTTTTTTAAAAAAAGGAACGTTTTATTAAAATTCGCTATTAGTACTAAAACTATTGAGATAAAGAATTGGACCCATTCTTTGGAGATTAGTCCGAAGTCTTACATTTTCGTGGACACGTAGATTTTGCCCATTCCTTGGGATCGAAAAGTTAATAAACGTAATTATTATTAAAAATAAAGTCTTGTCAAACAAAATTCTATTAATATTAAATTTTCCAATTACTCTTTCTTAATTATAGGATTCTCTAATATTAACAGAATTATGAAAAGCAATTAAATGCCCCGAAATCGAAGTGTTTCAAAAATTAATCAGTGATGAATATTATGCTGTAAGATTCCGTCTAACATTCCCGCTGCCCTCCGTACGATTTTCTGTGCATGCAGAGAAAATCTAAAATATCTAGTTCAAAGAGTAACTTTTCCAAACAAGTTTTTTAAGGGGGGGAGGGTTCACGACCCCCTTTCTCGTGATGTCCCAAGACCCTTATAATGAGTACGGGAGTTTTATTGGGGGTGGTTTGGTGAGTCAAATGACCTTCTTAATGTAACTCTCTCACACAGCAGTATCTCCTGGGGAACGGGAATCTTTTCTTGTTGGGTGTTATTCGGCTTGTCAATCAAACCTTTTAAGCTTCTTCTTTCGTTAGTTTAGTCACCGCCCTATTCCCCCACCGATAGGTGACGCATTTGTCGACATCGGGTTTCTTTCTTTAATATATGGCACTCGTAATGTTTGATTTAGGAATAGCAGGTCCATGTTGAGATATTTCGGGCTCTCGAACATTCGAGGATTGGTTTTCAGATTTTATCTGTGCACCTTCCATTCTCTTCAATTTTCCCTCAATTTCTTGTTCAAATGCATTCAATATTTCATCAAATTTCTCATCAATTCAACGGAGATTTTCACAATTCTGCTCACAACTCTGCTGAATATTGCGAATTTTTGTATCGTTCTCTTGATCCTTTTCCGCCAAAGCATCCACTTTGGTGTTGATTACTTCAACAATATTAGCTTGGCCTTGTTCTATCTTCTCCATCTTCTCTTGACCTTGTTCTATCTTCTCTTGCTCCTCTTTCATTTCTTTAATGTAAGCTAAAAGCTGTTCAAATTTTGCTTTATCTGCTTCCACCATAGCTCTAGTCTTCCCCGTTCAATCCCACTTCTGACACCAGTTGTTACGTTTTTATCGTAGCGGGTTCGGATTGAATGGACTTATTTGAGGACAGCACAAACAAATTTATTGACAGGATGACGTGATAAAGTAAAGCTTCAGATAAAAACAATCCAGCAGTCAACAGTCTCTTATAGCATAAATGCAATCCTTACGCACAATAAAAACAGACTGCAAAACAGCTATCGTATAGCACAGTAAACAGTAAGTCACAGCGAGTTCAATAACACAACGTTAACAGCAAACGTAAACACAGCTCACTAATAACAAGCATGCAAAATATCCGCTAGTCCAGCGAAACGCTTCTCTTCCGAGAGAGGAACTCTCAGCTAATTCGCTCGCTGACTCTCCATCTTACTGCAACCCTTCCCTTATATAGCCGGGCGATCATTACGAGAAGAATCGCGGCGCAGCCAGAATTGTCTCGGGGCTACCAGAATATTTCCCTCACCAAGTCAACTCGGCTGGCGCAAAGCACCAAGTGAAGCGTCGTCAACGTTTTCTACTTTGACGAGCGTTCGCCCGCTTGTAACAATACTCTTCTTTGCAAATGCTTTACGCCGGCAATTTTCGTCACACGCTCATCGTTTCAATGCCATTTGTGGTTTTTCAATGCGTTGATCAATTTACGCAAGGAAAAAAACGGGTGTTGCCATTCCAAAATTTCGAAATTTTCTCACTGTAACAGTAACCGTGGGCGTTGTTTACATTCATCACAATCTCCAGCGCATACCATGAAACAACCATGTGTGATATTTTGGTTTGATTGATTGAGCGTATAGGTTGCTATGGTTTCATATATAGGGCAAGTTTTTTTTTTTTTTTTTTTTTTTTTTTTTTTTGCGTGCGTGTGTGTGTATGTGTGCCGTCGGTCCCCCGTCTTCAACGAGAGAGGTTGTGTTTTCTGTCCTCTCCCCGACGAGCGTAATTCAATTCCACTTCTCTTTCGCAACGAGTGAATTTCAGATTACGAGTTATCTTCCACTAATATTCTACACCTCTAAACGGGTCGCAGTGTATATGTGCAGTGTCCTGTGCCTGTTACAAGTTCTTTCATTATTTGACCATTACAGACTTCGTACTTCAGTGTTCTTTGTGCGATCTTTAACAATTTTCTCTAAGACAATGGATTGCTCCATCATGATGGGCTAAACGACCACTAAGCAGCTGGGGTAAGTGTTCCTATTTTGGTATGGATCGATAGTGCGTGCAATTATCTTCATTTTTATATAAGTCTATTTTCCATAGCGCGATCTGTTATTTTCTTATTATTTTTTAATCAATAAACTTATTGTTACGCTACAAGCATCTATTGTTTATACCTAAGTGTTTGCTTTCACCTATCCGCTTTAATATTTAATATTTTTCCTTAATATTTTGATATAATGTTATGGATATGTCTCCTATTGGATTGTAGTTTTGCTTTTTACAGTAGCGTACACGGTGTTCAAAATATAAAATCTTTTAGAAAACTCATCATAGTTTAAATAGGCTATTTTTTGAAAAAAATTTCTATGCCCAGCTTTAAAATTTAATAACAAAAATACTAATTATCCTATCAATTTAATTTTAAAGATGATCGACAGAGAAAACGATTCCACGTCGATCTGTGTTCTTTTTATATCGGTAAGAATTTTTTTTGATTTTTTTCAGAATTTTTAGATTTATGTTATCTCGGCAACCCTCTCTCAACTTTTTCCCCGGTTCCTAGTTTTCCCCTTGTTTACAAGTCGGTTCGCGTAGCCACACCCTAAAATAAATAATGGCGGCCAATACACGCTACCAAACTCGCATTAAGTCTATTATTTTCCATGAATCGATCTCTCTATTTATGTCTCTTTTATAAATGTAAGTGTACATAATGTATTAAACTTTTCTGCATAACTAGATCTAATTTTTATTCTTGTAATGAAATTTTTTCGAATACTTTCCTGTTGTTTTCTCTCTGTCACTGTCCTCCCCTTTGTATCGGAATCACCGCTTCGCCATCTTGTCTCCTTCCTCAAGACCCCTTTGCAAACGTACGCTTAACCCTTTGAGCACCAAAATTGGTTCCTCTGGCTTACTTGTATCAGTGACTATTTGCTTGTTATCTCGCTTGTCTCTGATGTAATTCGCATCAAATTTGACTTCTAAGCTCTTCTCTCAGCATCTCACCATAAAAAGGGGAAAGGAAAAGAGAGAAAGTAAGAAAAAAAAAAACTTTTTTTTTTCATTATTTGCTTTTTGAAAGCCTCTTCAAAGTTGCAAAATACAGTTTTTTTTTTTAATCACCCAATTCACTTTTACGTTAACATTTTTTTTATTTTTTTTTTGTATTGAATGAATTATGGAAAAAGAGGGAATGAAAGGAGGAACAAAGAAAGGGAGAAAATTCGTTCGGTTTGTTAATGGATGACTTATTTATTCTTATCAACAACTTTGTGCGAGTTTTAAATTTTATCCTTAGCTCCAAATAAGATTCTCACTATTGTTACTTTCAAATGTTAATTATGAGTACATGCTCGCATATATATGTATACGCATAAGTCTGTGGTTTAAGAACGTTTGTAAATAAATGTGTACATTTCTGGAGTATTTGAGTTCCTCATTTTAAATATTTCGCCATATGTTTTAAGATCTTAATGTCCTAAAAATGTATTTTATAAATCTAATTAATCATTTCCCAATGAATTCAAAATAATAGATTAGTAATAGCATTTAATTTATTCTTGATACTGGAATTCAAATTACTTAAGTTTTGAAATTAAATCTTCCCTTTTACAAGCAATTCGTTAATATCTTTCTCTCTCTCGAATACAACTTTAAGAATCCAGAAGAATGAAGGCGCAATTACTGCAGTATGGAAATTTGAGAGACCACTTTTATTAATATGAGCCGAAATTAACCATCTTATTTTCATATTATTTACTGTTATAATTTTTTTTAAAAAAAAATTTGGTTTCTAAGTTAAACTTATGTAAAAGCATATAATTTTAGCATCTTAATGTAATATGCTGGTAACTTTTGTACGCACTGATCGGTTATACCATGATGGGCCACGAACCCTAGCTGTTGTGTTTAGAAAGTATTTTAGCAATTTGGAATCCTCATATGTCTTCCTCTAATGATCTTATGATGAACTATTCACTCTCTGTAAATCAATCAGATATCCTCAGTACTGAACTTTCCCAGACAGATAGAAACTTGCAAAATTTCCCCCTCACTACAAGCAATAGAAGGAGGAGTGTCTCGACTTCATCACTTTCTTCTGTTACATCGGCTTTGTCTCTAGCACCACCTCATTGTGATGAAGATACTCCAATCTCAGAACTCTTTCGGAAAATTAGACAAATCATAAAGGGCGGAAACTATAGCAACTATAGCCTAACAAACTTCTTGAGCAGTTGGAGTCAAGGATCACCCCTCATTCGGAAGCTAATATAGTAAACAATGAGTCACAGGATGACGCTTTCAGAGGGCCAAATGAATTCAAAGAGTCTGGAACAGAAACAATGCCAGTGACAATTGATCCTTTCTCTTCAACCGCTTACCAGATTTCAGCAGACAAAAAGGAAGTCAGTACGCAGACTTCTATGAACACTCTCAAAATGCCATCCCAACTACAAACCCAAACGAAGGAAAATCTGGTAACACAAAAACTCACTTTTGCAGAAGCTTTAAAGAAGAAGTCCCCGGCAATTTTACTATACCCCAAAGAAACTGAAGAGTGTAAAACGCCAGTGGAGGAGATCTTAAGAAAGGAATTATCAAGTGTCAACATCAGCATCAAAAATATAAGAAAAGTACAAAACAAAGGTATCGTAGTAGTGTGCGAAAAGGATGATGATATCTCCAAACTGTTGACTTCCATTTCTAACAAAGAAGCTCTTGCCAATAAAATCATAACTAAGACTCCAGGCAAACGACATCCAAACCTGATCGTCTATGATGTCCCTAACTCAACCTCTGAGGAAGAGCTGCATCAGGCATTAGTCTCCCGCCTTAATCTTCCAGAACCTTTGAAGTTGCGGTTCAAAATTAAGGGAAGAGATCAAACTACTACTCACTGGGTACTGGAGGCCCCAGCAGAAGTAATCGAAAAGGCTAAAAAAATAAACAAAGTTTCTCTTAATTGGACGATGCACAATATAAGAGAATTTTTCCATATCAAAAAATGTACCAAGTGTCAAGGCTATGGGCATTTGGCCAAAGAATGTAGGGATGTAAGGCCTACGTGTGGCAAATGTGCTGGCAGGCATAATACCAGGAAATGCAATTCAACCTAAATAGTGTGTATTAATTGCAGTCACCATAATTTCCTCTACGGAACTAACTTCCCGATTCTTCATAAAGCGTCAGACAATATCTGTTCCTGTTACCAGCATGAGGTAACAGCCTACCGTCACACGAGAGACTATTAACATGGATTGTTCCCCACAATATTCATTTTCCATTTCATCATCATCGGAAAATATTTCTATCAATACTCTTCAAATTAACCTTGCCCGCGCTAAGGCAGCCAGCGATCAGCTCCAAAAATCTATTTTCAGTTTTAATTTGGACATCATTCTTATTCAGGAGCCGTATATTAATGCAGGGGAAATTCAAGGTCTGCCTAAATCTTGGAACCTTTTTACATCTAAATCGAAAAAAGCAGCAATAGCAATAGTCAATAGAAAATTACAACCAGTCATCATAGCGATTAAACAAAATGCGGTAGCCATTAAATTGCAAACACGAAAACAACCGACTACTTTCATTTCAGCCTACAATTCTCCCTATGCTAACATCGAAGAAACACTACAGGAAATGCAAGAAATCATCTCTTCCCTTAAAAACGAACCAATTTTCATTGGAGCAGATCTTAATAGCCATCATGCTCTATGGGGATACAGAAATAACGACGCAAGGGGTGAAAAAGTATTAGATCTTATCCTGGCAAACGACCTGTTTGTTATCAACAGATCGGACGCTCCCCCAACATTTCAGAGAGACGTATCCAAAGGCTGGCCAGATCTAACTATCTGCACCTCAAATCTAATTTCACAAATTACAAAATGGGATGTCTCTGAAGAACCATCACTCAGTGATCACAAATACATTGTCACACAAATTAATACTCAAATACAATATTGCTCCTTCAATAGATTTAAAACTCTATATGGGAATCACAATAAATTCCTCAATATTCTAAAACCAACTATCAATATTCTTCTGCAAGAAATCAGAAAATGTGATACTCTGGAAACAATAAATAAAGCAACAAGCCACATTCTAAACTCAATTGAAGCTTGCAAGATTTCCTACAAAATAAAAAAGCAACAAGCTTTGAAACCCCCCACCTGGTATACCACTAAATTGGAGATAGAGAAAAATAAACTTAAAGCACTGAGACGCCGTGCACAGAGAGCTCCACAAGATCAGAGGAGTGCTTTGTTCCAACTACTAAAGAAAAACCGAACGATTTACACGAGACATGTACGACAAGCCAAGACTTCAAGTTGGAAAATATTCTGTACAAATGCATCCAATCCGTTTGGAAAGCAATACAAGGCCGCCTTCAGCAAAACTATTCCACCAGCCCAATTAATAGCCCTCAAAAATAGCGATCCAACAGGAGGTCAACTGAAAACCGCTGAGAAGCTCTTAGAAGAGATTTTGCCCTCTTCCGAAGAAAATGAAGATCTTCCTGCAATTACGTCAGTAACACCAAATGACAGGCCTTTCTCTAAAGAAGAAATATCTACAATAATTAAAAAGTTGCATAAGGGTAAGGCACCAGGACCAGACGGAATAGATAATATAATAATCCAACAGATAAGCATGAGATTTCCAATCTTCTTTTTTGAACTATTCAATAAGTATTTAAAGTTGGGATTCTTTCCGGACCCACTGAAAATAGGAAGCATTATTCTCTTTCAAAAAGAAGGATAACCTGAAGACGAGTCCTCTTCTTATAGACCTATTTCACTCCTTCCTTGTATTGGAAAGGTTCTAGAGAAACTCCTCACACAACGCCTCATTTACCATCTAGAGAAATCTAATAAAATCAGTGAGCATCAATATGGATTCAGAGAAGGTCGGTCAACAGATTTGGCAATACATCACTTAATTAAAAAAATAACTGAAGGAAGGAAGAAGAACCATCATGTCTTGGTATTATCAATAGACATTAAAGGGGCGTTCGATAATGTTCAGCATAGCTCAATTGTGACCAACCTTAACAATAGCCAATGCCCTAAAAACCTGGCAACAATTTTTAAAAATTTGTTACTCAACAGAAAAATTTCTATTAATTCAAGTGAGGGTCCAGCTATTAGAGAGCAGAGGATAGGCTGTCCACAAGGATCTTGTAGCGGCCCAGCTCTCTGGAATCTTGTTGCAAATGAAATTTTGGAAGACACCTTCCCAGAAAACACATCTATTCAAGCATTTGCAGACGATTTTGTTATATTCTCTCATGCATCCACTCGGCAGAAAATTGAAAATCAAATGCCCAAAGCAATAGCCACATTCATTTCCTGGACCAACAAGAATAAACTCCAAATTTCAACAAAAAAAAAAAAGAAACCCCAATTTATTCTGTATAGCAAACTCGTGAGACCACCTACAATCCGCTGGCAAGGCGAAATCATTCGAAGACAGCATTCCATCAAATATCTTGGCATTCATATCGATGACAAACTTAATTGGAATACACATATAAAAAGTCTCTCTGTTAAATCATTCCTATACCATAGAAACCTGCTCAAATTAATGGGCAACGATTGGGGAATCTCCCAGAAGTTAAAAAAAATCCTTTACTCCTCAGTGATTGAAAGGATGATGGCATACGGTGCAGAAGCATGGTGCTTGGATCCTCCTGTAAGAATAAAGAGAAAATTGGCAACATTACAAAGACCATTCCTTTTGGCAATTTCAGGAGCCTACAGAACAACCCCGACATCAGCACTTCAAGTCATCCTCGGAATCCCTCCATTACATCTCAAGCTCCAGCAAGAAGCCAGATATGCATCAATCAATAGACTCAATGTTTCCCTGCCAGAGAATCTCACAATGATCAAACCCAATGACGTTGAAAAATCTGAAACAGGATGGGCTGCTCACCCATCGCTATATCTGTTTCAAGATCAGATCTCCATTGAAGACGGTGGGCACCTCTCCGAGGGAATTCGTCTTTATACGGATGGTTCCAAGACGGATAAAGGAGTTGGCACTGCATTCTGTGTCGTGGAAAACCATAATATTGTACATAGATGGTCAACAAAAATGCAAAATTTTAACACAGTGTATCAAGCTGAACTTCTAGCCCTTCAACAAGCCATAGAATACGCTACTAACCTCCATCCACAACATATCACAATATTAGTTGACAACCAAACCAGCATACAAGCAGCAGCTAACCCCCAAAACAAAAATACAGTTGCAAGGGCCATTTGCAAAGTTCTTGTACAACACAGGCAGATTAAAGTATCCTGGATTAAAGCCCACGTTGGGTATGAGGGAAATGAAGAAGCTGATAGACTGGCGAAGGAAGCCGCGGAATCAAACATGGAACAATGCCCCACTAAGATACCAAAATCCTACCTTAAATCATTCTTTAAACAAAAAATGATTAAGTATTGGCAAAAAGATTGGGAAGACGGTGATATGGGACGATCTACATTCAACATTCTTCCTAAAGTCTCACTTATACCAAGTAACTGGAAAAGGGAAGATATTCTATTCTTTACTTTTCACGGACCATTCCCCTCATATCTCCGACGTTTTAACCTGATCCCTAATGCTTCATGCCCTTGCGGAAATCTTGATGCTAAGCCGATCCACTATGCAACAGAATGTTTGCTGACTTCCTCCTTCCATATGACTAAGCCAACACCTGAACTAGAACGTGCTTGGTTCCGTAGTGTTGCCTCTTCCCAAGGATCCAGGGTGAAAATTAGAAGAATGATTCGCCACATTGAAGAAAACAGAGATTTCTTTAAATTTTAAGAACATTATCTATAATAGTGGCTCTACAATTCCAAACCTTTTTCTGTTATTTTTGTGTTTGTACATACCATTTTTTTTATTTCTGTGTTTTTCTTTTTTATTATTGTTTCTGTCCTCGTCCCTAAATTTTTCTTTTGTATTTTTGGAATATTTCTCAGAAATTTGTAATTTCAAACAAATCCAATAACTAGCTTAATTAGCCACTTCTATTTAAATTCCAAACAGCTCATTGCCTTCAAATTTCTTTACTTCAAAACTAAAATCCCCTATTTTTATGAAATTTTAACCGATAATTGTGTGACGCTTACCAGCAGTCACTTTCACTATATCTTCCACTTCATGCCCATTACACTGTTTAAATAACCAGGTGGTTATAGTTGCAGGGGAATGAAGCGGTGTTGTGTTGTATGTGTGTATCTATCTATATAATAGCATATTGATATTTTCTCAAAAATTTGCTTACTTCTTGACCTCATTGTCTCTAATGCCTTTTGATATAAAATAATGAGTCATCAGTGTTATACTTAAGCATGTTTTATTATTTTAAAAAATGTTTCTTAAAATTTCCTTCTCCATCAAACATAGGTAAAATTACGAACATTGTCCTGTTCTGGAAATATAAATTTTCTGCTGACTGAGAGTCTGAAATGAACTGATAAAAGTTGGTTGTGGCTCTAAATGAGAACAAATAGAAAAATTGTTTTCTTGCATAGTCATTTAACTGTTTGCATGCAAATATAATTAGCAAAGTCATCTTTACTTAAGATTTCATCATTTCATTTAGGTACTATTACTGTTACTAATATTTCATTCTAGTTTTTACCATTTCCTTATTGATGAACTTGCAAAGAAATGGCATATTTTTGCATGGAGATAAAGCATGTATTTATTTATTTAAAGCATGTATTTATTATACTTTTGAAAGTTTTAATCAATAAATAAACTTATGAAAGATAAATAATCTATGAAAAGATCACAGATTTGAATTGCTGATATATTAAATGAAGATTACCGAAATCTCTTAAAACTCATTACTTTTACATTCTAATTAGGAACATTGTTATTTTTATGCACAGTTAATGTATGAAAGAGGCTTGTTGATTTATTTATTTTGCACACATTTATTATTTTGAAAACTTTTTCTTGGGAGTTTATGTGGCTTTTCCATAGCATTTGTCTATTCTGGTAGCTGTAATTACCCTATGTGGCAAATAAGCAGAGAAGAATTCTTTTTGCAATCTTCATCAAATAGCAAAATTTTATGTTTTTCAGAGGATTTTGATGTTCTTTGTTGATCATCAGAGCTACTTGAGATCTGAGAAGCATTCTATCAGCACCAACAAAAGCTAAAGAAAAGAGAACATGGGAACATTTTCAGCCTTTTTACATATTCAAAAAAGAAATTTTCCCCAATTATAGTTAGGGCAGAATTTCGTTTAATTGTATGATATCGTAGCTAAAACCTTTTTAGAACCATAGGAAGTATGCTTATTTCCAAATTCCTCAAACTTTGAATGAAGTTGTGTAGGCTGACATAAGGTATCACACAAATTTTCAATTAAAAAATCATAGATGTTTCAACTATCTCACACAAAATGTGTCTTGATTTGTTATTTAGTTATTGATTAATGAGATTAATCTGATCTAAATGAATAAGTTGTCTGAAATCGATTTAATTCTAAAATTTTTTTAATATTCCGTAACTGAAAAAAAAGTTTCTTTAAAAGGGTTAATACAAAATATATCCCCCCTGTCCCTGTTTGGTCGCCATTAAAAAAAAGCTGGTGTCCTGGCATAGAGATGTTCCGTGCCATCAGAGCATTCTGGTTTGGAGTCCCAGTTAGGGGCATGATTGTTCTTCTCTGTACTATCTGTGAGGTGTGTGAATGAGCCCCCTGTAATAAAAAAGGGGCTATGCAAGTGAGAGTGTGTGCCATTCTCGTGTGATATGGAAGTCAGACTTCTGCCCTCGGGTACTAGAGGGTTCATACCATCAAAAGCTACTGCACCCCTCTTTGTGCTGTAAAGCAGACACATCTTCATCATTACAAGATATTTACAGTTATAGATCACAGTGAAAAGACTACACAGTTTGAAGGTTAAAGTAATAAGGTTTTAAAATCCAAATTTAATTAGTTTGAAAGTGAATTAATGATTGCTAATAATTTGAATGGATCACATAAATGCCTTTTCTGGGAAAGAAATCAGATACTAGGTTATTTTGAAATACAATTTGTATTCTTATTCGTGATTATTAAGAGAATTGTTCAGTTTTCAGCAGAGATTAAGATTTCTGCATTAATCTATGATCATCAAGGAAGGTATTCTAAAATGCATTTAATTAAGCATTTGGATTTCAGGTCATGTAAACTCTGAATAGCATGATTGACAGAAATGTGTGCAATACAAAAGTACATTCAAGTGATCAAATAAATAAAAAAATAAAATAATTCTAGATAACAATTCAGTTGAAATTTTTACATATATACAGATACAATTTCTTTGGGTCAAAGTGTATGTAGAAAAAAAATTAAGAGTTGTGCATACACATAATCATGGCATTGATATGAATAAAGTCTTAAAATACTCTGTTGTCGTATAAAAAGCCCTTGTTATATTTTTTGTAATAATTTCTTTATTTTTTAAATCAAAATGAGCTGCTGCTTTTATTAAACTGTTAATAATTAATTCAGAACTTTTCTTCACTTAAAATAATTGCTGTTGATAGTATTATAAATTGATATTTATATGGCATTAGCTGATTATAGCTTTTGTCCTATGTCTTTCTTTTATTTTATAAAAATGCATACTTAAAAGATAAAAATATTTAATCACAGATGAACATATTTTTGCCCTTAGCTTTTCACATTTAAAAAAAATCTAACTCTAAGCAGTTCTGCCATATTTTAATAATATAATTTCATATTTGTTTGGTGGTATTTCTAGCTCTATAAGAGATTTTACATTTAAAAGATGAAAATATAAATAAGTATTTTAATATTTGAAATTGAGATTATTATAGTAATTTTTTTAACTCTCATTTTACAGTTGAATATTTGAATTACATATGCACTAATCTGATAACATATATTTGGAATTAGCCTAGTTGCATTATGATTTGTGCAAGAGCATGGTACTGTGTGTGTAATATACACATGCATTTTCTTTTCCTTTTAGTAAACAGTTCATCTTCTAGAAAAGTATCTACATCATCCCGAGGCTCAACATCAGACCAAGACGTGTCTGAAACATCCGTATTTAGCTCTCAAAATGCATATGAGTGTAAGTTGACTTTTGAAAATTTAAAGCTTTGTCAAAATTTATTATGAAATTTAATCTGTAACTTTGTTTCAACAAAAATTTATTGTTCTATAGTACAAAACTGAGTAGCCAAGGTTTATGAGCTGCATTGTCAGACAGATAGAGATATATTATTTTTATATGGTATTATCAACTGGTTATAGGTGTTGTCAGATGTCCTTCTCAATATTGAGAGCATTGTATATGAGTGTAGTTATTGTTATTTTTAATTTTTTTTCAGATTATAAACCAAACTGAATTTGAATTTTATTACATGCACTCCATAATTTACTATGCTCATGTATTGAAAAATCTTAATATATGGGTAATATGGGAAAGCACACTAGTGATGCTGAAAGATAAAATCATACTAAATGTTGTGCAAGTTATATATATATATATATATATATAATCTTGTTGTTATAGATTAACTCCATTTTTTTCAACGATCACTTAAGAAAACTTTAAAACATTAACACAAATTACTGTATGTTTTGATGAAGCTTTTAACTGCATTTCACAAAACTGCTAAATGGATCTTACTGCAAAATCTTTTTGTGAATAAACCAATAGACTTTTCACAATTTATTGGAATTGAATATTTTCAAGGCATGCCACTACCCAATAACTATTAGAGAAATTCAAAGAAGTTACATCAAGTTTGAGTGTAAGTTACTTTTACAAATAAGAATAAATGGATCAAATGTAAATTTTAAATAGATATAAAAGAAATAAAAATAGATATCAAAGAAAAAATAGATATCGCCTTTCATTCCAAAATGACTAAAAATTTAGATACAAGAATTTGAGCATAATCTATGGATCTTTTCATTTTGGATATAATTCTTCTAAGATTTTACTCTAAGAGCAACGTATAGAATATATAGAGATCATCCAGCTATGTATACATATAGTCCATGCCAATTTCCGGGAAATGGCATGTTCTTCTCAATTGCCACTTATGTTTTGTTCTATCCACAAGGTAGAAGCAGGCAGTTTTTAAGAATGTGCTATGAAAGTTCTTGAAAATATAAAGAAATACATGGATTTCAGTAAAAAACCTTTGCCCAGGTCTATCACTAATGATAGTACTATAAATGCTTGTAAGGAAAAATTGTTTCAGGCTAAAGTTAGCTTTTCTTATATTTTAACAATCTTCTGACATTTTTTTAAAAAAAATTCTGATTTCTTAACCAATGGTTCCTTTCTTATATGAAAATCTGAGTAATTCATTCATCAGTAAGCAGTGAATATAAAATATTGTTAAAAGAAACAAAAACATTAGATAGTTCATATATAATAAAGCTTGATGATCTTAGAAATTGAAGGCTGAAAAAAAATAACAATATTGGAATAGTAACTGCAATTTACTTAAATAATATTGAAGTTACTGAGACTGAAAATAATAGGCTTTTTAGTAGTGTTTCATATTTGTGAAGAAAAATACCAAAAAATATTTGAATATATGCTTAAAAATGTTGCTGTTTTAAAAGTTTTTATTTAAATGTACATTTATTTATTTAGAACAATGCATTATTATGTGAAAAATGGATAGTTTATTTGCTTCAATTTCTTTATTCCTAGTCACAAATTTCCCTAGCATGTTCAGAATCATCAGAGATCTAACTTGAAATTTTCCTGAAAACTTGATTCATTTAATGAAAGAAATAATTTAACTGATTTCTGTTCTTATTTTTTAACCTTGATTTCGATGAATTTCCTGATTCTGTTGAAGTTATGAAAATAATTCCTGTGAAAAATGGTTTTGATATCAACAATATGCTGGTTGGAAATGTAAGAATATTCTGTAATATATCTGAGAACAGTTCCTGATCTCATTAACTTTTATGGAGTTGTTTTAAATGTTCTGATTTCAAAAAATTTACTTCAGTATATTAAGTTAGCTCGTGAAAAAGTATTTTGGAGCTTTAGGCGAAAAAAAAAAAATTGTGGAAAAGAAGGGAAAGAGCAAGAAAATCGGATCCGCCAAACACAAAGCAGCATTGCAAATAAAATTGCTGTAAAATTGAGAAAAAACGAAATTAAATTATTGAAAAATATGCAGAAGCTACAAAAATCGGGGTCCAATATACGAATTGGCATAAATAAATATAATAAAAATAGTAATCTTGCTTTGTAAGGTTTTTTTGTTTAGTAGTTATTAAACTACTTGTATTATGAGGCAAACATGTTGTGTGTTTTATTAAACCCGAGTCTTATTTTGTACTACTTGCGATTAAAGAGCACTAGAGGTAATTACCCCCCACCCCCAATACATAGTTTTTGTTCTGCTGAATTCCAGTCAATAATAAAAAGTATTTTTTTCTTGCATGTGAATATAAATTATTTAATATATTATTTCGATTAAAAATAAATTGTTTATTAAAATTGTAGAGTATTGCTATTTCATTATAATCAACACATGAATGTTGTTTGTGCATTTCTTCTAATACTGCATATATCTATTTAATATAGATCTAATTTCAATTCTAATTAATTTCCGTTTTATCTTAATTTAGCCCATATTAACTTCATTCTAAAATATTCTCATTTTCCTGATTCCATTCCACGTTTTGTATTAATTCAAGGGAAGCTTTAAAAGTCTTAAATCGGCAGTTCACACTCTCCGAATGAAAGGATGAAAAACTGTCAGCCTAACAAATTCCTTTTAAAAGCAGAACGCAAGCCTGGTCATCGCTTATTGTATATAAATCATGCCTCCCGGGATGGAATAAAACGAACTTAAAAATTCAGTGTCTTTAGCATCGGTTCTGCTTCAAAAATTATATAATTACATAAATGCAGAAAAAGTGCAGGATTGTTGTTTTTTTAAATCAATGTTTGAGTGTTAATCTTGTGATATTTTCTAAATCGATTTTCTACTGTTTTATTTTACTGAAAGATGAAAATTTTTAAATGTATGATTTTATCAATCTTTGTTAATTGTGGTGATATTTTTACAAATTATATTCAGAATATTTTAATTCTTTATAGCACCTAGTTACGAGTATACGGAAAACTGCTCATATACTGTTGATTCCTATAATCATTCCGATCAATCTTCACCGTCCGAAAGCCCATATGGATCAAATGCGTCCTTGCATAATGCGGGGAAAGGAAAATGTATGTATTTTTCAAAATACATGTTACTGGAATGATTTTTTATCGTCTAATCGGCACTGTCATTGTGACTTTTTAGTTTACATCAGTAATTTAACAGTGTTTATTTCTTTTATAACTGATCTCTTATTTTAATTAGAAATTATTATTATTCGGTATTAACAAGAAAGTACAATTTAGGATATTTGATTCAGAATGAGTCTTGTAGTATACCTTTTAAAATGTTCACTGTTAAAAATATTAAAACTTTCTAACCAACCAGTCAATTGTAAGAAAATAAGCATCAGATTTTCAGTTTAGTATATATGTTAGTAACTTGTTGCTGTTGGTTGGTAATAAAACAGCATAGGTTGCAACATATTTGCTTGTTAACTGGATATCCAGGATATGTTTGTACATGAATTTTTTGAATTTCGTCGTTTTATTTTTGGAAACAAGTAATTTGGAATCAAATAAGCAATTTAATAAATATTTTAGGGAAAATGTTAATTATTCTTAAGCATAAAATAATTATTAAGCAGCAGTTGCAAAACTGAATTTTTTAAAAAAATGTTGCTGATTAACATGGATGGTCCATCAACAAAATGTAAAATTTTTTGAAACACTTCGTAGGACAAAGTAACAATATGATATATCAAGTGTGTATCTATTGGTACTAGTTGGTTGCACATAGTAAACAATCAATTACAAAATGGTGAATCTGGTTTTGAATTGAAAATATCATCAGTTCTCTTAGCACTGTATTGAGCCTTTAAAGAATAGTTCTCTTTTACAAGACAAGATTTTTTAAAGAATTTTCTGAGCTTAAAATTTTTTGTTTTGTAATCGTGGATGACTAGAAAATGTATCAGTGATCTAACATGTATTTGCTACCTATGCAACCAATTTTTTTAAATACTTCAGAATAGTGACTTACTTTTGCCTTTATTTAATCTAATATTTAAAATATTTAAAAGTTCTAATATTTAAAATTGATATCTAATATTTAAAAGTTGATAAAATAGTTCTTGCATTTCTTTTTCAAGTTTTTGAAGAAAAAATTTTAGATGAAATTTCTTCTGTGAAATGCTTGTATCAGTTTAAATTTTCTGATAATACATCATATTTTGAAAGTTGATAAAGTGACTGCAGATTTGGGGGAGGATAAACTATTGAAATACTTATATTCCAATATACATGCCTTTCAAACATGATTGTCAGAAATATATTTAAATAATGCTGTTATAAAATACTTAAGATTTCCTGTAAATTACACATTAATAAATATTATGCATATTGATCCAGTATGCATATAAAATAAAGCTAATAATAATGGTAGAGAAATGAAATTAATTCTGTTGCACTTATATAAAAAAGGATGAGGGCATATGTGATACTGTTCTAATAGAATTAATAGATTTTCTGGAAAAAGCATCCTTGATTAATTTCAGGAATTTTAATGTCAAAAATATAAAACTGGATGAGTTTTATTTAACTTTTGTGAAAACAAATATGGAGAACTAAAGTATTAGGAAAATTATGCTCATTCTTTCATATGAACAAGTATCTTTGGAAAGAAAATTCAGCATTAATGAAAACATTAAGGCGGAAAATTGGAATATTATGTTTCACACATAAAGTGTATGACCTAGTAAAACTATCTTGTGGAATGCACTCAATAGATATTACTAATAGACATTACTTTTTATTACTATATATTAGGCCAGATTTCTTTTACGTATAATTTTCTACTTTGGTTTATCACTTTCGTCATTGTTCTACTTTCATTTTGATTCTACTTTGGTTTTGTTCACACACACACAACATGGGAGTCTAACCAAATCTTCCAAAAACGTTTGACCCTTCAGGTAGCGGGGAGTTAGTGGCGTTATATCTAGAGGTTTTTTAATACTTACGGATTAGTTTCTAAACCAAGATTAAAATAATGCAAACGAAGAATGAAGAGACTTCATTTAAAAAAAACCCAATTGATTTAGAGTTAAAGGGGAATATTTACAGGGGGAGTATTTGCAGAGAAATATTAAAAAGAATTAAACCATGGAGATATTAAATAAACAGAAAGTTAGATTATTTCCTCTAGGAGGACATTAGAAGTAACAAAGCATTATAACTGAAAACATATTACTACGTTGCCGCATATCTTTGCGAGCGGGAGCTGCTAACGCTGGAATCGTCTTTCCTTTTCGGATGTTAGTGGGGCCTCTGGCTTAATGTTAATTGGGACAGTTTTTGAAAAGCTCGATAGATGGCATTGTTCTAGAATGTTGTACTAATTAAGAGTCTCGTCCTCTGGGAAGTGATTTTTACAATTCTCGCTTTTAGTTATGCCTATCATCGAATGTTGATAAAATAAAAAATGAAGACAGATGATGGTTAAATAAAATAGATCTGTAGGATATCCTACAAGATCAGACTCTCCTGATAGAGCTGGTCTCTCAGCTTTTACAAAATGTTGAGAGCTAAATTTCTTTAAGATGATCTTCCATTTTACTAATAAACTAATTTCAGTTGCAGTCATAAATTTCATGATTTAAGAATGTTTATGCAGTAACCACAGATAATAATATTCTTAAAAATAACAAAATAAAATACCAGATGAAAAAAATTTATACCCAATGTTCAAAATTCTGTATCTACAATAAAGCACATAGAAATTACAAAAAATTGTATATTTTGTACCTAGAATTAACTAAATAAATTCATGAAATCTAAATTTATTCATGAAAATTCTTTAGAATAAGATGATAAAAAATGATAAGAAATGTGAAAATACGATAATTATTGCAAATGAATATAATATAATTATTTGAATCCAGCTTTACCATACAGTAGTAATTAATTTCTCAAAGGGTATAATATGAGAAGGATTAAAAATAATAACTAATATTCAAAATTCAATTAGTTTAAAAATGCTTCATTAAATCATCTGAGGTGGTGGTAGAGTTCGGTCCCTCCAGCTGACCAGCTTTTTCCACTTCATACCTATCTTTAGATATATTATAAGAACCTAAAAACTTCTGTCTTAGTTTTAGTCCA
>JAOUZG010046297.1:0-33863 GCA_026289955.1 Argiope argentata | reverse complement strand
TATATATATATATATAAAGAAAATTAGAATCTGATGTCTTAATCTCTTTGAAGAAAAAGAATTCTCTCTTCTGTAATTGAATGCTAATCTTTTGCTCTTGTTCAATAAGCCAGTGACTTTTCACATTTGGAAAATATATAAGTTGCAAAAAGTTATTACATAACTGAATGACTGAAGGAATTATATATTGAGATTTCTGAAAAGAAACAAACAAAAAAAGCATGTATTTTTTAATACACTCATGACGATCAATTGAGAATAATGACAGCTCCGGCACAAAGGTTCGAAAACAAAACAATTGTGATATTCATTAAGCCTATTGGATAAAGAACCAGAAGATAAAGTACAAAAAGATGAGGCAGGCATGAGATCATTCAATAAAACAACGATTTTTGTCCCCTGGAGCAATTACAGAACATATATCTCTTATAAAATCTTAATTGTACATTATTGGTATAATGATTACCACATTCTATCTCTCCCAGACAATGAAATAGAATCCATACAACGCTTAAACATACTGTGCATCAAATTATCGAGCTGATCTTGTGGGAAATTACTCCATTCGTCAAATAATGCTCTCTGAATTTCTAGTATGTGTGTAGAAGGTGATTAACGTGCTGCAACCTGTCGGTCAAACATGTCTCGCACATGCTCTATTACATTGAAGTGAGTTGAGAATAATGGCCATTCCATATGGGTGGTCTTCAGATTAAAGTCGATAGTTTACGATGTTTATACAGTGAGGAAAGGCGTTGTCATCTAAAAACACAAATTTTGAGTTCACAGATTTGAAATCTGAGTTCAGGGTGAGATTTAGTGCAATCATAGTATACATTTAAAATGTTCATTCATCAAAATGTTGAAACGCAATGGCCAGTCAATTTCAAGGAAATGGCTCTCAATTTTTTGGTATAGCTTATATACTGATGACTTTATTCCCTCCCGACTGATCCCAAAGGCATGGTTGTCTAAGTAACCATCTCATATACGAAAGGTCAGGACTTCGAAACTGGTTGGGAATTTTTCCTTTTTTAATAACTTTTACTTAATAAAAAATTTACAAATACTTTTAATAGATATATTTTTAATTTTTTAATCAAAAAATAAATATTATTTTCGAATATTTTGACAACTTGCTCAACTGATAAATGATGATTGTCCACTAGAGAAAGGTTTCTTGAAGAGATCTATGGCAAAACAAACTTCATTTACAAACTTTTTTTACTCTTGCATCAGAAAGTTGGGTAGTGTACCATGCATACCTTATTATTGTATTAAAGATTGGTGATGACAATTGATGGTGTGCAATTGATTGAATTTTTATTCTATCTTATTGAGAATTTATTTCTTGATCAAGTTGTATTAAATAAGAATAGTTTTGTATACCTTTGAACCATCTGCCTATGCACTCAATAAGTTATCTTCTCTCTACTATTTCTTTTGATTACTGTAGTTGAGGCGGTTTCCTTACATATTTAACAAATAAGAACTTCTCCCTTCAATTGTTGATATAAATACCCTCTCATTCTGTTTAAATTAATAATTTTCTTATTAATAATTTATTATCATTAACATCCATGTATATGAAAATTGTTTGAAAATGATGCAAGTTAAATTATCTGTAACCATTAATTTTACTCTTTTAATTATTTTTCCTCTAAACATTAAATTATAATTTAAATATTAAAAGTATGATCATTTATCCTTGCATATACAAATAAGTAACATATTAATTAAAACCATCTGGAAATAATTAATTAAATTTAAATGGTTTAATTTTTTTTAAAAAAAATACATCTGTATTTATAATTTTTTCTTTTAAAATTGTAATTTTGTTATTATGTATTTCGATAATAAATATTTATTTTTGGATAAAAAATTAAAAACATATCAAATAAAAGTATTTGTAAATTTTTAATTAATTAGAATTTTTTTAAAAAGGAAAAATCCCAGCCAGATTTGAATCCTTAACCTTTCGCATATTAGACAGTTACCTAGACAACCACGCCATTGAGGCCATGTTGGAAGGGAATAAAGCTATCATTATATAAGCCTTACAAAAAGTTTGAGAACCTTTTTTCGAAATTGACTAGCTATTGTGTTTGAATATTTTGGTGAGTGAACATTCTAAATGTATACATTCATTATACTAAATCTCATCCCAAATTCAGATCTCAATCCCATGCCCTCTTGTTGTAAGTTAATGTAGACTTATTCTTTCTTTGAAAGAACATAATATTTTTATAAAGATAAAATTTATCTAATCCTGAATTAATTGACATGGTTACAATATCTAATTCTTCAATCTTTTTATAAAAGGTGCAAAACTTTGAATTAATTTGATATTTTGAATTAACATACTCAAGTTGCTTTAAGTATTCAGAATATACAAATCTTCCATTAAATTCAAACGCATTTCAGATGTAAAATTGTTATTAGTTGAAATTAACAAAAATAAGTCAAATATGATATATCTGAAAAGAAGTTTGCTCAATTTTTTTATGAAGTATTTAATAATTTATTCGTTTTTTGCAGCTAAATTAGGTACTTATAGACGAAGTCTTCCAAATTTAAACAGAGAACAACTGGCTTTGAGACAATCAAAAAACAAGTTGAGTAGTGATAGTACAAATCAAATCCACTGTCAAGTTAAAGGAGCAGCCTTGGGAAGAAAATCAGATTCTCAAATGAACAGTGTTCAGAAGGTATTAAAATTCTTTTAATGAAATTTTTGTTATGCTCATTTATTTTATTTTCTATTTTTGTCATTTTTATGCCTAAATTTTTATTTCTTATATCCATACATCATAAATATATGTATATCATATATGTGTTATAACCTGTATAAGAGTTTTTTTTTTTTTTTTCTAAAATAAAGGAAATGAACCTTCTTATATAGATTTGAATATCATGGGTCTCCTACCCTCTAATTTAGTGTTTTTTGTAATCAAACTTCTTTGTGGAATTAGAGTATCTGCTTATTAAGTTTTATTTAAAAAATTAGATTGATCTCTATTGATATTTCAATTTTATTTCTTTTTTAGAATATATATTCTCTTTATTCTGTTATTTTTAATGTTTGCGATTAAAAGGCAACTTTCATGTACTAGTCAATTACCGTCAAGTGTTTTAACTCAATCCAATTCAAGCGTGCATACATTTTATTTCTGTAATGGATAATCTAAGCATATTAACTAACTGTCATTACATGGATATTTTAGATAAATTTTTTTTCTGAATGTGCTGCTCAACTTCTGCTATCAAGTGCAAGGGTTAAGATGGAAATTTGATTATTACTGAATGAAATTCATAGGCCTGGTTATGAACAATTGTATTCATTTTATTTTGGAAACCAAATTTTTTCTGTGTTTCTGCTTTGAAGATGATTCTGTTTATTTATTTTGATTTTTGTTACTTGCGCTTCTGAAATCTACATCTACTGTTTAATCACTTTCTATGTGTCAAGATTTTATTTCTTTGGCTAGCTTCCATTTTGTATTAAAATTAGATCTTATATGAATCTTAAAACACATGGAGATTTGACATATTTTATAGCAGCAATTTTTTACTGATTATTTTTTAGCTCTTTAAAATATGTTCAGTAGCTGATAATTTGGTTAGATATTGCACCTTAAAATATTACTAATTATTATTATTCAGATATTTTTTGTCATACAGCTGGATTGAATATTCCTAAAATAATTCCTCTGATTATGTTTATTTTGTTTTCACTTAAGAGATCATCTTCAAGTATTAGTTTCCCCCCCTCACAAATGAGGGTTCCACAGCACCGGGAATAAAAAAAATTAAAGAATTTAATTAATAATTGAAAATTAAAGAAGAGAATTTAAAAATCATCTAAAAATACTAGAAAAATACAGGGAAATTTGAAAATTTCCATAAAAATTACAAAAATACAAAAAAAATTAAGTTTCTTGGATACTTTCCACCCTTATAAAATATGCTGATCTCGGAACATTGTAAGAATAAAAAATCAGTCATAGCACCATATATTAAACAACTGTATAATCGCGGAAACTCGACCTTTTTTTAGAGTTCCTCCCCCTTTTTTCTGTATAGATCAGCCTAATTTCAATTTTAGATGTTCTCTTTGCATGAGATTCTCGAATTGCTGCAACAGTCTATACAACAATCTGTGGAAGTGTCACAATGGTGTTCAGTCACTCATACGTGAATTTATTCAATGGTTTGTTTATTTTTTGTGAAATTTTGAGCTTTTTAGTGTAAATTAAAGAATTGTTCGAATCAATGAAGTGCCGGAAATTCGTATTTAATACAGATGTTATGAATAAAAATATGAACTAAATGCCTTTGCTGAATAGGTTAGAAAGGTTCCTTAAAATCAGTTTGCCGTGTATGTCTATCCATTTAACCCTTTCATAGCCATTTATTTCTTTTTTGAATTTCTCCTCCGATAGTATTTAAGGAAATATATTTTACCGAATTTTATGTCCTCATTAAACTTTCAAGGGTGGTATACTTCCTAAGAAATCATTTACAATCACAATAATAATAATTTCATGGGGGTTATTTGCCATGAAATGATGAAAAGCATGTTGCAATGCACAGTGGTATATTACATTCTGTCTGCATGTTGCGGGTCTTTTTTCTTCCTTTGTATTTCCCATAAGTGTATTTTGTAAGATCATGTAGGTTGGTAGTAGTCTTCCCAAGCCCCACAAAAGGGTGAAGAAGTTTATAAGTTTAAATAATATGGGAAAATGGACACACATTAATCTTGCCAAAATGGGAAAAAAAACATGCAAAATTGTCTTCTTAAAAAAATTTAAATTGATATTAGACTTTGTATTTGAAAGAAATATAGGAGAAGAAGTGAGAAATTTGTTGTCCGAAATTAAATCGATTTCCAACTTGTTAATTCAGGGAGAATAATTTATATCTGTACTTTTATGTGCATATAAACATAATGCGTAATATTCGACTTTTAATGCATACATTTATATATTGGAAATATTTTCCGACTATGCTCATTGATATTGAAATAACCAAACTGTATACTTGAAGCGTATTGCTGGATTTATGAGAAAACAATGATTTTAAGTAATATGGGAAAACAGACATTTACTAGTGATGGCCTAAGAGGAAAACATATAGAAAATCATCTGCTAATTCAAAGAAGTTTTGGCAAATGCATCATCACAAAAAAAAAAAAAAAAAACCGCCATGAGTAGCATGTGCGCTGTTTTAGCAACAACGTTTCGTACTGTGTCTGCCGCGAAATAGATTCTTTGTCCATTTTAAAAATGACCAATAATGGGACGACTGACAACAAATGACGACTGTGAATTGGAAAACTCAGAATACTCCAAACAGCTTCATTGCTGCTGATATGTAGACATGTTTGTAATTGACTCACTTCATCATCAGAAATTTAAACCTAAATGCATGTTAAAAGCGATACCCAAGTTCCCCTTACCTTTTCATTTATACAGAAATCCCATTCATTATTTTATATTAATAGCAATGAAATACTAAGAGTTATATTTGTGAAAATATTATAGAAACCTAAATAGTCAACATTATAACAAACTACTAAAAATTGAATGGTATAGTGCAGACAGTTTTGACCATTTTTCTGTAGAAATTCAGCTATTGAATTTAATTTGGCGAGGGGATAGCCAATGGAATATCTGACTTTAATAATCTTAAATGCCATGAAGTCTTGATTCAACAAGATTATTAGAAATAAATTATTATTTTCAAAAATTTCAAAGAAAACTGCAAAATGAAAATAATGAATGTTTTAATAATGAAATTAAATAATGAAGATTTCATGATTATCAAATGAAAAATTTGGAAAAAAAAATTAAATGAGTTTATATAAAAAATATGGAACTGAAACTAATAAATGCAAGATTTCATATAAAACACTTGTAAATGAATGTAACAAACACTAGATAAAAAATACTCTTATGATAAATGTTTGGGAAATAAAAATATGCTAAAACTTAAAAGCATTCTGACACAAAAAATAACAGAGTTTAGTTTAATTATAATCAGAATTATGGCAAATTTCCCCTCAGATATTCACTAATATTGTGTGTATTTTTATTTATTTATTTATTTTAAATTTGAAGATAAATTTATTTGTTCTAAATCAACTTTCGTGATTTTAATAGCTTATAAATACATTTCAAATGCGACATTTTATGTATAATGTTATGCATAAGTTTCAAATAATAGATTTGAAATTTTTTTTCTCACCCGTTGACCCAGGAACTTTTTTTAAAACACTAATCACTTTTTCAGGAATCTCAAAAGGCAATTTTGGGCACTAGACTTCTAAGCTAATGCAAATGGGATAATAATATAAAACGAAAATGACGTCGAGATCTGGATGATTCAACACAGGCAGCGATGAAGATACTCCTCGGAAAACGCGTGGTGAGCTGACCGGGTAAAAAAAAAAAAAGAAAAAAAGGTGTCGGAATGAACTGTTGCGCCATTTATTTGGCTTTCCTCTCCTCCGTATTTCATTTTAATTCTTTTATTAATTTTGAGTAGATAACTAATTCTGTCGGCTCATTAATCTTATTATAAAATTTTTGAAGAAGAATCTTGGCCTCAGAGAGAGGGGGAGAGAAGACACTTTGAAAGTGTAGTTTCGTTTTATTACCTCCTGGGTGGCACGATTTATGTGCAGGCAGTATGGACAAAACACGTCATTTCACAGCGCGACACAAAGCCAAAAAAACGTAAAAGAGAGGGGGAATATTTTTCCCAGTGTTCAAATACTATGAAATTCTGATCGGGATTTCTTACACGTATTGATTTTGATAAGGGAAACACAAGGATCTTTTAAAAAGAATTTGCTTGGCTAACAATTTTTTACACCCCTTCTCTATGAACGTGAAAGTACAGACTTGAGCACTTTTATAGAGTTTTCTGTTGCACTAATTAAATAGAAAAGGTGGAATGGGATGAGGAAATAAGAGAATATTTTAGAATGAAGTTAATGTATGCGTAATTGAGTTGAAAATTAGGAAATTAATTATGTTTAAGTTAGATTTTAAAATTTCATTACACACACACACGTGTGTGTGTGTGTGTGATTGATTGATTGATTGATCGATCGATCGATCTCTTCCTAAACGACTGGACTGATTTTGATGAAATTTTTTGTGTTAATTTGAGAATGGATTAGATTCACAATTCGGTCCACTATAAATTGTAGAATTTTAATTATTAATTAAAAACTAACTTTCCCGCCGAAATAACTTTCTTCCCCCATCGCGAAAAGAGAAAGCTTTTAGGTTTATTTTTTTAACACTGATGAGGCATGTCTCCGGCCGATTATTTCAAACGATTCTGTTTATTTTCATTGCGCTTATTGCCTTTAAAATTAAACATGGTTATTTAATCGACCATTCATATTAGTTCTGAAGTACTTTTGAATTAAAATAAAACAGAATAAAGGAAATTAAAATTTTCTAATCTGCCTAGCGTTGCGCAAATGATGTAGAAAATAATTCTATTTTCGATGTCTTCGCTGGTGGGGAAGTTTAATGCATGCGCATTGTGATCATTGACAACTTTATTTAAACAATTATGGACTTTGATTAATTGGTTTGCTATGTTGTTTTACTTCAGATACACACTGTAAAAGGTTAGTTGTGTGTATTTTTTTGTATGGTTATAGTTTTCAGTGCATCATTTTTTAAGTCGTAGTGTTAAGTAATTGCCAAATAAATAAGGCATCAGTTTTTTTTTCTCCCCACGCTAATAATGTTAGACTTAACATATTTTCGACAGATTGATTCAAACGATTATGTTTACATTCTTTTAAAATTTTTACTGCAATTTAAATCTAGAAAATTGTAATTTTCTGCACGGGATTCTTTGAAATGAAATAAATAAATATGTTTTCTAAAAAAGTAAACGCAAGATAAAGTTTTCTAATTCACAGTATCTATATTATTAATTCTATAAATCAACTTCATGAAAGCAAAATTGTTTAATGCATGCAGAATATTTATTCAAATCCGGACAGTACGTTTAAAATGGTCTAAATGAAATAAATATCTACATTTTATCTAATTTGGGTCAATAAATGCTCTGATGAATTACGAATTTTAAATTTTTCATACTTTACTCTGTGTGTCACATTTAATAAAATATTCTTGAGGCACTAATATTTTAAATAGGAAAAGTTGCACTTCAACGGACTAACTCAGTCACTCTTATTAACTGATTTATAAAAATTTGAATCTTACTATTCTATAAAAATGTACAATTTTAAACCTTTCCATCCACCATTTAAGTAAAATATCAATTCAGTTTGTGTTGTCCTAAAGTTTAAAAAATTATATTTTAATTATATTGATATTTTTATAATGAAATAAATAATGACGTGTTATGTAAATTGAATCAATAAATGCTGAGTAACAAAATAATCTTGAAAATCTAATCTATATAAATAAAAATGAATCGCCAAATGCGTTGTGAACCGCAAAACTGGAGAATGGCTTGACCGATTCGACTTTTTTTAAATATTTTCATTGAGTCATAAGAAGGTTCTTATGGAGAGAAAAAAAAGAATAAAAACTGCGATGGAAATATTTAAAATGACTTTTTCCTTACTTTCCCGCCAAAAATCTTCATTTTCTCCCCCCCCCCCCCCCCCCAAATGAGAAAGATGGCAGGAAGTAATAAATTTGGGTTCGTTGAGAAATAAATACGGGAAATCGTTTGGTTTTCATTTATATATTCTTAGAAAACCGGAAGTTTTAAAAAAGAAGAAAATAATGATTGCTTTTATGCAGCTTATACTGATTTAAAACATGTTTTTCCAAACAGATGCAAATATCATTTTGTTCATTTTTATTTGATGGTGTTTCATTTTTTCATGTTTCTATTGTTTGTTATTCTTAGAGATAAAGATTATTTTTATGCATAAATGCGGCATTAAAAGCTCAATGTGTTTATTTCATTTTTGAAAGGATTGATTCCTTATTTATTCTTGAAAGGATTTATGTACGATTCTTTTTATTTTCTTAGTGTTTGATGCATTTTAAATTAAAATTGTTAATTTTAATTTAATTTAATTTTTTCGGATTTATTCTGAAGTACTTTTGAATTAAAATAAAACAGAATAAAGGAAATTAAAAATATCTTTACCGATTTTCGTTACCCCAACTGGCGTAGAAAATTCACACATTTGCTTAAAAATTTAAAACACTGTCCCTCTAGCTTCCAAACATTTGACGTCAATCAAAATACAAGGTGTGCTAGGATTATCTTTAATATGCCTTAAAGTTGATTAGGCTATATGGATATTTAATCTATGCTAGCCCAGAGTAAAGTTTAGGCAGGGAAGAAAAAAAGAATAAGAAAGGGAAAAAAAGGAGAAGAGTTTTGTAGAAAGAAAAGTAAAGAAGTAAAAAAGGAAAGAAAAAAAGGGTTTGTAGAAAGGAAAGAAAGAAAACAAAAGAAGGGCTTTTGCTTCATTCAAAATGAAACTGTAGATGAATTAAGAACATATAAATCAGTTGATTGTGCAATGAACCAAGATGATGTTGTCAACTATACTGTCTGTCCATAACAAGATCTCTGGCCGACAATCGTCTATGTTTACGGCGAGCATTATAGAAACAGGTGTCAAAAGGGAGGATTCATTTTGAATGATTGGAATCGGACGAAAGTCTGGAGACTTATTCTTTATCTTGGCGAAAAAATGAAGCGATAAAAAAAAAACTATTGCTCATTCGTCCTCTCGCTTTAGCTTTATATTTACTTTATATTACTTATATTACTACTTTTTCTTTATATTTACTTAGCTTACTTCTTTTCTATTTTATTAATATTTTCTTTGGTTAATATTAACTGCATTTCATTATTTAATTTTTGTCTTTTGAATTTTGAGATCCTTTAAAATGCCTTTTCGATTTAAGAATGGAGAGGCTTGTGTCCTCGCCTTCCTGTTATTTTAATAGCTTTCCTTAGATAGGATTACAAGAATCTAAAAAATTATGCACGCTAATGTGAGTAAGAAAGATTAAAATATTTAACGA
Organism: Argiope argentata; assembly: GCA_026289955.1. Lineage (NCBI taxonomy): Eukaryota > Metazoa > Arthropoda > Arachnida > Araneae > Araneidae > Argiope > Argiope argentata. The sequence continues at coordinate 23,808 of JAOUZG010046297.1, read as the reverse complement.
CATTTCTTCGACTCGGGTGCACTGATTGTGATAATAAAACGGAGACAGATAAGTACTTTTAAACGACATTGATGGGCTTTGAATAGAAAGGTATAGGACAATAGGGGTTAAGAATTTTTAACACCGAAAAGATAAGATGAATGCAGGAATTTGGGGATCCTTTATTGCTACACAGCTCATGACGGCTGATATACATTGAAAAGAAAAGCGAGGGAAATGAATAAATGGTCATCTGGGATACAAAAACGGACTTTTACAACGGTTTTATTAGAATAATGTAAGGCTATGTTGGACTTTTTTTTAATGTTCAGTTTCAAGATATCTGAACTGCGCTTGAGGAAACACTTGAATTATTTTCAAATTTAGAACACTTTTACATATAAATGCGAAATTAATTCTGTTGTTAAAAGCTTGTACATATTGAAAATAAGTTACAAAATAAGTTTGATTTTTAAAAAACTAAAAATTGATAAAATGGTACTAGTTAATTTTGAGTTTCGGAAAATAGTATATATATCAAAAATAAATAAATTAATTAATTAATTTAAAAAAATTTGGAGAGGTTTTAAGCATATTAAAAATAGATATTTTACTTTATAACAGAATAAAAGCAACCTTTTATAAAAATTATGAAATAATTACTATTATTATGTTGTTTTTTTTTAATGTTGAATTAGACAGATTACTTCGCGTTTGCTGCGGGGAATTCGATCTTTAGTAGTTACATAAATTTAAAACAAATAAAAGGAAAATTAATTTTTTGTCATGCGGGATTCTACTGATTTTTTTTCTTATTGTGCAGTCATTAGACATATAAATAATTATTCAGTTTTTCTATTTGATTTACTCTGTTCTTTCTGTACTATTCTGATAAGAATAATATATATTTTCAAAATTCCAAGTACACAAATGATTTTCAGCCCAGTTAATTATTTTTCGAGTTTGTTTTCGAAAATTAAGGGCAATATATCAAATACCGCCAATTAGGCGCTAAACGCGAAAACGTAAGAAACTTGAATGAATTTTTACCTCTGCGAAATGGACTCTTCCTGCAGTAACCTGTTTCTATAACACCCGCCGTAAACATAGACGATTGTCGGCCAGAGATCTTGTCATGGACAGACAGTACACCAGAATTTTTTAACACTGGATTTCCCAGGATTGCCGCTTCATAATTTTCAATTAAAATTGGGTTCAGTGGTCATAATGTCACGAAATATCAACCCATCGCATCTTTGTAATGGCACACTGCTAGCAGTAAAAACATTACTGAACAATGTGATTGAAGCAATTATTCTAAAGGGAAATCCATTTAAATTTAAATGACTGAAATTTCCAGTGCGGCTTGCTTTGGCTATGACCATAAATAAATTCTAGGTTTAATCGTTGAGTTTTTGCATCATTTATCTTGAAACCCATGCTTCTCTCAAGGATAGTTGTATGTTGCCTATTTCCGCGTTGGAAAATCGTCGGCTTTATTTGTTTACGCGCCAAGTAATCAAACAAAAAAATATCGTTTACCATAAAGCATTACAATGAAAAATATAATCACATTATTACTTAAGTCTTTCAATGTACGAAATAGAGAACTTATTTTTGTAAGTAATCATTGTTTAGTATTAAGACATAATTCAATAAATGAAGTGATTTCTGCAAAACACCTTTTGGTTTTTTGCTTCTATTTGACTACGAAAGGCCAATAAGAGAAAGGAAAGTGCAAAGTCTGTCGAGTCAGCTAGTGTGTGTGTGTGTAAAATATAATTACGAAGTAAGCATGATAGTTTCGCTTTCGTTTACGCTAATCTCAGTTATAGGAGTAGCTAGCGTAAGAGTTCGATTTTGATTTCAAATCAAAACATTTTTGCTGTGGGATTTATTTTTACAAATTTCCCTAGATTCGATTCTCTTTTACTGTCTATCTGCCCTATGCACTTTAAAATAACATCAGAAAAGTGCTTTCTTTTCTGTTCACCAAGTACTTAAGGGAACTCTGTTGCACTTAAATAAATCATGTTCTTTCTAAATTTTATAAAAGCATAAAATTTCTTAAATGAAGTATTAAACGTGTAAGTTGATACTTTATTTTTAAACTCGCTGCTATTTTTTAAAAAATTCTTGTATTGGATGAGCTTCCTCACATTTTTTTACTTTTAGAGCTGTTAATCAACATTGTGGCTTCTCTGCATTTTGTTTCTATTTCAATAAATTACATTAGATCAGTCATTTCAATATTTTTTTACAGTTTGTCTATGAAATTCAAGAGTTAAATTTTCGGGTGACAGTTTTAGAATGATTGGGTTTAAGAAGTGGCCCTATGAACCATTAGTGACTTCACATATAACATTTTTAATATGTATTTGTAACTGATCATAGAGTTTTCTTAAATCAAAAATATCCGAATAACCTCACTGGTTTTAACTGTTAGAGCATTTGCAGACATTTTGTTATTCCAGTTTTAAAATTGAAACTGCTCTAAATTGTTTTATACATGGCATAATTGTCATAATTAAACTATAACAAAATGCACACTCTTATCTATAAACTTTTCTCGTTAGTAAACTTAATTTACATTTAATCTAGAATAGAGGGAATTGCATTATCATACAAATTAGAAAGTTCAAGCCATTTGCTTGGATCACCATCAAATTTAGCAATGCACTACTCGAATCAGTATTGTTGCTACTTTGAGTCCTACTTATATCAATAGTGTGTGCAAGTTCAGAACAACAAGCAATTTTGTCACTGTCCTTTATTATTATTATTTATTTGAATGACAATTTTGGTTTCATAAACAATGATTATTTCGTCATAGTGTTCAAATGCAAGTAACTCATCATCCCATCTGTTGTTAGAGCATTGATAATTAAAGAGTTAATCAATTTTGGTATGCAATTAAGAACTAAAGTGACGAGCTTAAGTTTTTTATATGATCTTCAGTTAATTCTGAAGGAAAGAGGGTTTCAAATTTTTTTCAAGTGTGTAGTAACTCTGCCTAATACAGCAGCATGTTTCTTTTTTAATTTTCCTATCTCATCTGTCATGTTTTGTTTCTGAGATTGTGACTAAGAAGAAAACTCAAATTCTTGCTACCCAAATACTGGCTCGAGAACAATGAAATATCAAGATCTACATCAGGTGTATAAAAGATAGTGTTGCGCTTTTTATAATCAAACTAACAAGTTTTTAAATAACTATATTTTATTTTAGAATGCAAACATAATATTGGAATGGATGGAAAATTCAAATACGTATAAAATCTGATGCATCAAGACTTGTCTTTCTTTCAAGACATTTATATTACTGCTGGTAATGGTTAATAAATCTGTGGTGCAGTAGCCCCACTTGTCAATTTCGGTAACACAGTAACATTGATTTTTTCTGTATATTCTATTCTTATTGTTTTGAGTTAGGCAGAATTTACTTCATTAACTGTGGAAGTTTGTATTCTTTTATTGTTTATTTAAATAATTTACTATCTATTGCTTCCAAAGTTGAATAATGTTACAAGTCTTACAAAACCTCCACATAATTGTCTGAAAGAATTCTAAGACTGCGAATAATTATCTGTCTCCAGAAAAAGTGCTTGTTTGCATTGAAATTCCATCACGTTTGTTATTGTAACTTGAGTATAAATTTTCATTAGCATTTGTTAATATTGATGTATTATTATTTTCCAGAATTCAAAGAAATATTTATTAATATACTTAGAGAACTTAATATGTGTAAATTTTACTAATTAATTATTTAGACCAGAAGAGAAGTTAAGTCCCCTTCAAGAGTAAAACAGTCCAGTCAAATGTTTGTGCATCAGCCTGTATTTCATTCGCCTGAAAATTCCGAGCCTCTAACCAATGTGCCTAAAAGTGCAGATTCTGCTGATTTAAGAATGCGTTCTAGATCTGGATTACCTCGACCTTCTAGAGCCAGCTCTGCTTCAAGATCCGTTGCTCGGTAAGGGAATATTTAGCGGTAAATATAAATTCTTCTTGTAGTGTATAGTTTTAACGATAGACATGGTGTGTTTTGAATCACCCCCACCCCCACCCAAAAAACCTTTGTAATAGAAACTTAGTCGGTGACTGATAAATATTATCAAATGCTCAATTCTCGAAACTGATATTTCATATGGTAAAATTTTAGATATTTATCCTTATTTTAAGAATATTTGTAAAGGCATTTATTAGTATTACTGCGTCTTTCAAGAATTTGCCATTGATTAAATTTATTGGACTGATTTTAATCTGTGACCAAACATTTTTGTTAGCTTTAGTTATAAAAATAAAACTTTCGTAGCCCAAGCAAGTATTAAAATGTGTTTCTTCAGATTGTTATTTTCTGTTTTAGTATTCATATTTCCATCTTTCAACTCGTTCTTTAAGCTAAATAAACAATTAAAATATATCCTTAGTTAATAATGATTTTGATTTAATAATGATATTTGATTTAAAATTGTTGCAGTTTTCATTCTTTATTATTATTATTATTATTATTATTAAATACATTGTATCGTCGTTAGCAATAAGAAAGGAAAAAAAAAAGACCCCTTTCTAACATTCTTATTTGCTATTGTATCTTCACAAATTGGGTTTCGATAGAAATAACTCAAAAGGACATTTATTGCGATGGACAAATTAAACGGGTGAATTAACTAATATCTTGAAATTATTCCATCACGATTATCTTTTTACTGATTTGATTCGTCGCAGTGACATAAACCTTTCAATAAAATTTTCTAGAATCCTGAAAATAATTTTAAGAGTTATAGGCTTTTGAAAATGACGCTTTCATGCTAAATAAATCTTATAAATTTTCGGCGATATCTTTGAAACTAATATATGTTTATTAAATTTTTTTATTCACCTAAAGAAAATATTCAGATTTTATTAATGCACAAAATTTATGCATAAATAACATAAATTTAATATTTTTAATGGATTTTTAAAGTTTAATATGGGGGAAAAGTGAATTATAAAATAGTAAAAAAATTGCATGGAAGCAAAGCTGACATGCTAAAATGCAAAAATCTTAAAAGCGTGTGTTCCCTGAAGTTTTCAAAATATTACTAAAAATTATAAAATTTTCGCAGTCGTCAACTTTTTGAGCAACCATATATTAAGGTTATCTGTTTTATAGATATATTTTTCGTGAAGCTCGCAATTTAACGGCCTTTATAATATCGCAGCGAGTTAAATATTAATTTCTTTTTCGGATCAAATGATTTTAATTTAACATAAATTTTGCTTTCTTTAAAAAAAATTAATGAATTTGCCCCTCTGATGATATGAAAATCGATTGCTGAGCTTATTAACTATAGAAATGTTCGAATAATTTTTTGCTCTTTTACTGCAGGTATTTTGCAAGTAAATCTAAGGAGATCCGTACTATTTCTTTCCGGTTCAGTTTCTTAATTAACGCTTAGATAAATAAAATAATTGGCACATATGTATATCTTTACTTATAATAAAGCACAATGTGTGTGTGTGTGTCTGTTGGCGATGTACAGGCCAGACCGTTCGACCTACAGCTACCAAATTTGGTATATATATACCTTGGGTACCGGGAATGCGCACCTCGGAGCCCTTTTTTTTTTTTAGTTTTTAATTAATTAAAAAATAAGCCAAATTTTGAAGTTTTTTCACTATAACTTTCGAAAATATTACAGCACAAAATTGATTTTTGCATCAAGTTAAAGCTCAAAAATTTAGCTTTTCAATTATACTAATGTTTTGACCTATAAATTAAAACTCTATTTTTAATGAATTTTTAAACATTTAATTTAATTGGGTTTTTTTAACAATTTATTTCGCATAAAATAAAATAAAAACAAAATTTTATCTTCTCGAGGATCTCAAAAAAAATCAGCTTTTAATAAAATGTTGCCATCCCATTTTCAGAAGTTCTGCTTAAAAAAAGTTAATTACTACCAAAAATAAAACAGAAAAATATAATTTTCATCATGTGATTATATTAAATGAAATAAACAGGAAATGTGATATTTTTTAAACAATAAATGCAAGAGAAAAATCTTTCTTGATCGTTTGCAATATCAAAATTATTAATTCAACTAAAAAATAAAAATAAATAAAAATATATTATAAAAGCGCGACAGTTAAAACTGAAAAAGAATTTTTAGAAAAGCACCAAACGATAATCTTCTGAGAGCGAGATTATTTATTAAAAAGCAAGAAATCTTAAACGAAATTGAAAATGACGTCATTTCAAAGAAACGACGAACAAAAAGCAATTGATAATAAGTAGAAGTAATATATTTTTCCATTCGTGTTTTTTTTTTTTAAATTTAAAACAATAAGATATGTTTTGAAATGTTACTTCTACTTATGTGAAGAAGATATATTGTACAAATCAAAGAATTCGCCTTTGTGATTGTAATTTATCTCCGCATTTTAAGAATCATGCCAAATAAAAACACAAGAACCTTCAACGAACCATATGTAATATTAAAGCTATACTGATAAAAGTAGGTCAGCTATTTGAAAAAGCATCTTCTTTCAAACAAGCTCACGTAATAATTAACAATGCAAAATTGGTAAAAGCATATAAAACCATTTTTTACCCACATATTTCGGAGACATCAAAACTTTCTAACCAAAACTATATCATGTTCTCACTTGAGAAAAAATAAACAAAACAAAAAAAATATCATTTTCTCAAATGACAAAAAATAAATCAACTATCATTCCAAATTAAACATATAAAAATTTCATTTTAGGCATGTGTCTGCATAAAATGAAACAAATATGAAACATGATATTTTTGGAAAATAAATGCATGAAAACGTTTTCTGTGATATTTTACTATACATATGTTACTAATACAATTAAACAGTTTTATTTAACGGAAAATATGGCTTAACATCTAGGCATCTTCTGTAATCGGAGCCCAGCAACTAATTTCTTAATTTTTTGGGGAGAGACATACATCTCTTAACAAATGGTCTAAGTGAAGTATATAATTAGTAGATTGAAGGAAAAAATGCTGATTAATTAAATTTTTACATACATCATCTGCTCTGTGAATCATATTTAACAAAGGACTTGAATCATATTTAACAAAGGACTTGACTGTGAATCATATTTATTTTAAGGACTTGAGACAATAAGTCCTTAAAATAAAAATGTGGCACTCCAATCAACTAATTCAATCATCAAAGCTGATCGATTTATGAAAATTTCAATATAACTATTCGGTAACTACCGGCGATTTTAGATCACTTTATTGACTATCTTAAAGAACACAATAAGAATTTCTCAAGAGTAATTGGTTTAGATTATGAAAATGATGATTGTTCTAAACTCGCTATATTCAGAACTGAATAAATCAGCCAGATTTGAACGCAGAACATAAGATTGTTTATTTATTTATTTAGAAGTTAAAATATTAAGAATATTTTACAAATATGAATCTATAAGACCAAAGGAATTTAAACCATACTTTTTTAAAATATATTTATAAACCTTAAAAAATGTTATAATTGAGAGCATTTATATATATCTAAAAATAAAATTAAAAACTGAATGTTTCATTTAATCTGTGAAATGTTTGCTGAATAATTCCTTGAGATATTACAAATTATTAAAAAAAATTATAATGTTTCAATTTCTGTAGTGAAATAAAATTTCAATGTCGTACTACCCTGCTTTCAGTTCTTAGTTCTATTTAAAGACATGTTTGGATTGCGTAAAGAAGTCTTTATATTAATTTGGTTTTCACCTTTTCCACTTTAATTTTAAACTGAATTTTACTTGCACTGATAGAAAATCAGAGATTGATGTAGAGCTCAAAGATAGGACTGCTTAAGGCCTATATAATAGTATAAGTGAATAATATGACTATCGAAATTTGAAGCTTAAAAATGTTTTGCTGAATAACTTATTATGAAACCAAGTTATATAAAAAAATTGATTGAACCTTTTAGTCAGCATTAATATTGGCGAATCGGCTGGTCGCCAAAGGCGGCTAGTACTTAACAATTTAATATTGAGTGCTCATTCAGAAATTTCTTTTATTAGGCGGAGAATATTAAAAAAATAAGCGTTAAATGATTCCTGCAGGGTTATGAAGTAATCTCTTTGCAATTGCTTTTATGAAAAAAACCCCATAGTTTTCAAATTTCTAATTCGAGATATTGTAGCATGATAATGTATTTGGCCCAATTCGTTTGTACTTATTTGTCTTGATTACATCCACTGTTACATAGCAGAAAGAGGGCCTTTCACCCTGTCATTCTTAAAGTAATAAAATTAATTTATCCTTTATCCGATTAACATTTGTTTCTACTTGAAAAAAAGTACGTCCTTTTAATGAACACTGATAAATTCATTGACTTGAAATGTATTTGCGTTATTCACAACTCGCTTTTCAACGCCTTTTTTTTAAAAAGAAATAATTTTTTAACAACATATTTTATTTCTCCATAAAAATTAAGATTTATGATAGATTTTAAAGGCAGGACCAATTAAAAAAGCTGAATGGTGAATTGATTTTTTAAAAAAATGAAAATGCTTCAGTATTTAAATAAAGATTTAAAAATTATTTAAATTTTGAAAAATCATACTCATTATTAAGGATAATTCTGAATTGTATTGTTTATTTTTTTTGGAATTATTATGAATATAAACGCGAAAAAAGTTTTATTTTGCAATTGAAAAACTGATAATTTTTTTTAAAATTTAGTCCCCGGTGAGTTGACTCATTTTAGATGGAGTATTAATCACTCAAAATTAAGTATATCTCAAGAATAACTGCGAATTTCGTAACAAAACTTGGATATACATACATAAAACCTGCTGAATCGAATTATTGAAAAATATTGATTTCGTAGTAGAAAAATTTCGTGATAGTAATTAACTATATTAATTAAATCGATTAATCGTTTTATCTGTCTCAACAATTAGCCATTTCCATTGACATCAGTTTTTGTGAAGATGCGATAATAAAGAACATAGTTACAAAAGTGTTCCGCCCCCCTTCTTTTTTGTTTTGACAATTGTATATTGCATTTGTATGACTTTGAGGCTCTATTGAACTTGATTAAATGTAATTTTTAATGAAGTAAAAAAAAAATCTTCAAAGAGTTGATAATTTTTCATGCTCTTTTTGCTTCTGTAGCATTCTAGTTACATTGAAACTTACTTTTTCAATATCGCTTAGTAGCTTGAACCTAATTCATCTTAAAGCCTAATGGAAAGGTCTTTGGTTCCATGATAACTAGATAGTGTTCTTAGTCATACTACCAAATATTTGTCTTTCAAATGGGCAGCTGTAAAATAATGGTTGGGTGCCTAAATGTTCTTACCTTTTATATATTTATAAACTCAGTCCAATTATAAAAATTGATGAGGAATCAGATTTCTTATATCCATTTTTTAAAGCTCATAATGTCATTTCAAAGTACTTAAGGAATCTAACAATTAATATCAATTCAATCGTCCAGTGTGTGTCAATATGCAGTTAGGTTATGCATATAATTGTACAAATTGTAATATTATTTCTACCTTAATATTTATATTTTGAAATTCCATTATTTTCTGAAGGCCTTAATAAATGGCCACTTTTATCAAAAACTGAATTTTTTAGAATGCAATTTTAGATATTTACTATATCCTATCTTCATTAGAATATAGTATAAATTTCATTTGGAAAAAAAAAAGAAATGCTTAGTTAAATAATTCAATAATTGATATTTTTGTATTTTATGTGATTATGTTATTCTAATTTTAGTATTTAATTTTTGAGGTCTCTGAAATTAATGTCTGTGATCTATATTTAAAAAAAGCTAAACTATATTTTTTGTATGTGGTTTCTTCTGTTATCCTTGTTGTATTAATGACATTTTTTGTTGTTGAAGAATGGTAAATTAAGAGCCTTTAGAAGTGTAGTGTAATTCTGGTTAAAAAATTTTTTTATAGGATGTACTGGAAGGTTTGGATAAAAATATTTATTAATACAATCTATTTGTTGAAGAAGAAATAAGATCTTTAAAGTCTGCATAGTCTCAATTTTTTTCTCCCTTTTTTGAAAAAACTTGATCTATATTGTGTTAAAACAAAGTTTTTTTTTTTTTTTTTTTAATTAGGCTTATTTTATAGTTACATCTTCAGTGCTTTCTGCTTAATTTATTTTGTTTGAAATATTGTGGCCTTAGTTGTTCCTTTCATATATTGATAAATGTTTTGAATGTTGTGATGAATGTTAAAATGTTTTTCAGGTATTATCTTTATGCTTTTAAGAACTTGCATGCTTTTTTTTAAGTATCATTTTGTATTTGACATGTAACATGTTAGAAAAATTTTTTGACTGTGCAAAGGACGGGGGAGATTTCCTCCCTTAGAGTTTTAGTTATATTCATTTACTTTAAGTGTATTTTCCATTGCCATTAATTTTCTATTAATTGCTAGAATTAATAATGCTTTTAAACAAAAAATTGTATTTACTTTTCAGAAAATAAAATTAAATGGTGAAAGCCATGTTATTTTTTCTATTGTATATAATTATTTTGAAAATTTCTACCATTTTATAAGAGCTTGGTAACTGAATTGCTGTTATCAACTATTTAAATTAAATGACATTATGTCTCTTACTGCCTTCAGACTAGTAGTTGTTTCATTTATTTCAAAATTTGTTGAAGAAATGTCATCTCTTTGGAATGCAAACTGAGCTACATGCTCAAAACTACAATTCACACCTGCTCATTTCATGTTAAGAATGGAAACCACATATATGAGAAATAGTAGGAATTATTGCTATGAAATGGAATTATAAATTTGTATTCATATAGAAGATGATATATTTATTTTACCCACTTCACCCCCTTAACTGTAGCCATTTTCATCTTCATTTAGTTATTATATAATCTATAAAATACAAGATGATTATAAAAAAGACATTTCAATATATGAGACCTTAACTATCACGCCGTTCACAGGAAAGGAATAAAGTATTGGTTCAATGAAATTTTAGGCATGTACTCAAAAATCATATGTAAAAAAACAGTTGAGCTCTAACAGTCATGCTTACAGTGAAGAAATTTTCATTGGCAGTACAACTTTTTTTAATGTCTTTTCCATATCAAAATACAAGTGTTGAACCTTTACTTGTATCTCGAAAAACCAGTGCTAAACAGACTAAGAAGAAAATAACCAATAACAGGTGAGAAACAACAGGGAAATAAAAAATACTTTAGTGTATTTCACATAATTTCTAGTGGACCTTTTTCAAACACGACACTTTGTCTTCAGAAGACAGTGCCTAGAACCAAAGCACATGCTATGTAGAAAGGAATCTGTTGAATTTCACGTCCATGACAGACACATTACATTTGTTTTCTGTCTTCATAGTCTGTCAAGCGTTCGTTATTTTCATGCTGTAAGTACCATTCTCACATTATTTATTGTTATTTGTATGGCAAACACATTCGGATAAAAAAAAGGTGGTGTTGCCGTTTGAAATTTTGTCACTATAACAAATATTTTGTAACGATTCTTGAGCGCATGCTTCAGAATATCTTGAACCAAAATTTTATTCTGTTCCTGTGAACAACAGTATGATAGTTATGGTCTCGCATATCTGGCTAGTTATATTTATAATCACCCTGTGCATTCCATGGCATTCTTATCAAGTTTTAATACCTTTTTTGAATTTGTGTATTGAGCCTAATCTAATATCTTAAAATGATTTTATCAAATAAGTTGTTAACTTTGAATGGTTTTTGTCTTTATTTATATATAAATGAATAATTGATAATCTTAAATGTTCTGAGTGCTATAATTGTTTTAAATTACTATAACTTTTTTATTAGTGTTGTGAAATCCATTTATAAATTTTAATTTTAATTTCTAGATCAGGAATTCCAATGCCTTCCACACTAAGTAAAAAGCGTGTTGAAGACTCTTGGAGTGAAGGATGCTTTTAATCATTAAAAATCTTTGTCCATTCTTATTATTTGCACAATTAATTTGCTTTTATGTGTTATTTTATTATGATATCTTTTTGACATTCCACTTTTAACTCTGAGAACTTTCAATCCAAGTTTATTTTTTTAAGGAAAGCATTTTTTCCTCCCAATATGCAATCCATGATAATCACACTGTAATGTAAAACTGCTATCTGGTGGCTTTAAGTTCTGCAAGATACTCAGTAATTATTCATACTTTTAATGGAAATAATCATCTATAATTTTATTTGAGCAGTATACAATCACTTGCTGGTTTATGTTGTTTATTTTTATTGTATTTGAAATATTATTGGTGTTTAAATGCAGTAGCAGTTTAACAGATACCTACTTGTTAACTTTCAACCAAATATTTTAAAGACATAATACTAACCATATTCAAGATGTAATTTCTGGCGTATTAGTGAAAGATTGTATTTTTAACAACTGTCCATACTATCATATATTTTTAGCTTAACCATTAGCAGTTATCAGAGCTTTTATAAATATATGTTACATATTTAGTATATGTATGTAACTTTTTAATGTATAGTAGAACGATTACATTCTTATTGCAGTTTTCTATTCTTTGAGTAATTTTCCTAACATAATTACCATGATATTGAAATTAAAAGTAGCTAGTGTAAGTTATTTTTTTTAAAAAAAATTATAACAAAAAATTATTTTTAGGAATCTGTTACATACTTGTAACAACCAGCTGTTACATTTGCTTTATGTAATGGCTCATGAAGTGTGAAATGATGAATTCATGCTTCCATAACTATGCAAAATTCTGATAGACTCTTTCTTTCTTTCTTTTAATTTCTAATTATTTGATAAAAATATATATATAAGATTATTAAGAGACTATTTAAAGCTAAATTGAAAGGCTAATTATAACTAACATTTTATAACATTTCAATTTCTAAAGGAATTATTAATACATAATTTAAAATTAAAGAATCTTCATTATTGGGGTTTTTTAAATTTTTATACTTAACATATATCTATTTTACACTTTTCTATGATTCTTTAAGGGTTTTAAAACATAAAGATTGAAAGTATTTAAAGGTGTAGTTAAATTTAATGTTATAATACTGATTTTTTTTATATATATATAAGAAAAAAATCAGTCTTAATGGTCATTGGAACATGTATATTTGAAGAACCAGTAAAAAGAATTACTTTGTGAGATTGTTGTTTGTACAATTTATTTTATCAATAGTATAACAGGAAATTAACAGACACTTTAAATTGTGTTCTATTGCCTTATTGTATCTTTTTTCGTATGATTAAAAATTTAAAAGTTGAAATTTTTTTCTTGATTTGATTATTGTTATATTCTTAAAATTTGTAACTAAATTATTGTATTTATTTCTCTCTTAATTTTGTGATAACTTGTGATTCCTTGTTTCTTTGTACTATATTTTTCTGTTAAGAGAGAAAATGTTACTGTAAATAACAAAATTGTGTACTGTTTTTCTTAGTAGACATTATGTATGATTTTTTTTCATTCTTATTATTTATTAAATATTGCTATTTATGTTTTATTTCAAAATATTCTATTTACAAAATTATTGAGTCTACAATTATTTCTTTGTTGCTTTTTTCTTAAATGCAGCAGATTGTTTTCAAATTATATGAATTTTATTTTAGTTGTTTTAAAAAGTACGAAATCTTAAAAACATCCTTTGTCTCATTTTTTTTTAATTAGAGGGGTGGGGGTGCAAGATGCATCTTGTTAGTGTACTATAACATATCTTCTAATATTTTTCTATTTCAGGTTTTGGAGGAAGGTGTTAAAGTTTACTAATAATTTGAAAATTATTTGAGACATTAATTAGATTTTGGTTGAAAGAAAAGTTGTGAAACTTTTCATTTTTATTAATAACATTCACTTCACCAGTACTTATTCTGCCTTCTATTCCTTTGGATTTGTAACTTCCTTAACACGGAATCCTTAATTACAGGAATACTTATTCTTGAAAAAGTAAATAAATGGGTTGATATATGATTAAAGTTTTATATATATATATATGTATATATATATTTGATAGATATAAGTACTAATGAATAATAAAAATTGACCAAATTGTTGCATGTTTACTTGTAGGCAATATTTTTTAGAAATTTTTCTTCTTTTTTTTAAACAGAAGTTGCTAGTTTCACTCTTTAAATAACTCCATTCATTGACATATATTGATTTGTTTTTTTTCATGCTGTAATTTTTAATTAAGTGTAATTAAGAATAGTGTAATGGTAACCTTCAATATATTATGAAGTGCATGTGTTTCTCTGCATCCCCTTTCAAAGAATTAACTTTTCTGGCTTTTGTGATATTTTTTTCTTTATATATATATATATATATATATATATATATATATAATGATTGCAAGTTGTAGGCAATCAATTTTTTCTGAGGTTTACCTTGCTAGTATACAATAAAACTTTAAAAACATTTCTATTTTTCAAATATCAAGAATGTATTTGATTTTAAGTGCAATTTGTATGATAAGTTAATTGTTGAAGAACTATGCAATTGTTCTGAAATATCTTGTAAATTGATTTATTATTGTTGAAAAATGTCTGAAAAAGACTGGCTTAAATACTAGTATTTTATATAACTGTAAAATATATATATGCTATGGAGCTTACTTGAAGAAAAGGAATTATTTATGACCAACTGTTCATAGGTGACAAACATTTTGGATAAAATAATTATTAATGCCAATAGAGTATATAGTAATTTGTAGTTCTGTTAAAATTAAAGAAATAATTCCTGTTTCCTTGCATGTGTTGTATCCTCTGAAATGAATTTTTGCCTCTTTAAAAACAATTATTTTTATTTACAATTTTTCTGTTCACCAAAAGTATTACAAAAATTATGTGAATTCTTTTATAAAATGTAATATTAAAATATTCATTTTGCATCATGTGGAAATGAATTTGCTTTGAAATAATTTTACAGCAATATAAATTTTTGTAGGCAATAGTAACTGTCTGACATGTTCTAGAGAAATTTCTATTTTATTAACATGTGCCTTATCAGAGATTTAAGTTATTCTCAAATACTCAATTGCATACAGTTTTTTTTTTAAAAATAATATATATTGTGATAATTTCAATCAATGCTGAATTTCATGCAGTTTTTAGATAGATTTCTTTTTTAATCTTGCCTTATTTGTCCATGGTTTTTTACTGTTCTTGCAACTGATTTATTTTTGTGCTGTAAATAATTAGGTATTAAATTTATCTATATCCTCTTGCTTTAGAAGGCATTTAATATAATTGATAATTTTTTATTTCTCTAAAATGTAGGATGTGATGATTTAGATTCTATAGTCAATTGGCATTTAAAAAAATCAATTTGAACTTATTAAGTCCTAAAATGACATGTGTTGTTACTTTTATGGGATGCAATTTACTTTTCATATTTAAAAATTAAAATATGGTTAGTGGATCACTCATAAATTTTTGGCAAAAATTCATTTCTTCCAGCTTTAATATATATGCTGATATTTGGTGTTATGTTATATTTGTCCATGAAGGAATAAAAAGTTCCAATTATAGTATATCCATTCAAGACTATGTTCCATATCTTTTATTATTTATGTCCTGTTGCTTTCATTTGCAAAACTCTAAGATGGTGATATTCCTTTCTGTTGAATTTGCTTCATGGTCCTTTAATATATTTTTATCACCAAGATGTCTTGTTTTTGAAAAGTCAAAATGCAATTTTTTAAACTGTTAACTTCATTCTTATAAATCTCTGAAGTTGTTCAGCTGAGTCACAATAACTGTTCAAAATAGTTGTTTTATACAATTCTTGAAATTAGCTTAAATGAATCTCAGGCCAAGATTTTAAAATTAATATTTTACCTGAGTTTATAAAAATGTTTACTTATTTATCTTAGGGTTAACTTTAATAATCTACTTTATTATTATTTTAAATCTTCATTGTGTCTGTTTTTTTTAATTAATTTTTATTTTTGCTCATTTACACGGCTGTCAAGGTGAAACTGTTACTTTTTTTCAATATTTTATATTTTATGCTTTTTTAGACATGGTAATTTCTATTAAGAAAAGATGCTCCAATATAAAAGCCTTACTTAAATCTAAAATTTAGCTATTTAAAATTTTCATTTAACCAATACTGCCTTGTGTTGTAATAGTTGACTACATTAAAAAAATTTAGTTTATATTAGTGAAATTTCACTTGGTGATGTGTAACATATTTTTGTATAACATTAAAATATTTTGATTAGTAAAAGGTCTGAAGTCTTTTTATTTAAACATTTTTTTGAACTGATTAACAGCTTCAGATAGTAGGATTAAAATAATAATTATTCTGCGTAAATAAATAATAGTTCTTTGAGAATGATTTTCAAAACACTTCTCATAAATAACAGTTGTAAGAAATCTGTAGTAAGAATCCTCATTTAGATACTACATCATTTTACTAAAAGTTTGAGATTCTAGGTTATAATCTCGTCTAATAAATAAGTGATTTTTGTCTTTTGACGACAATATACAGGCCAGGCCCTTAAAGCTAGATCTATCTAACATGCATGTGTGTATTTAGGAACGGAAGCAATGCACACTTCAGAAAGATTTTTTTTTTTTAGTTGATTAAAAGTGAATGATACGTCTGCATTTACCCGCTACAATCCAGGGAAATATTTTGACACTATTACATTAACATAAAAAGATGTTAGAACCCAAAACATCTATTTAATATTATTTTTCTATTCTCAATCAATTAAAAAATATTTTAAGCATGTTTTGCATCATTCAATTTCATTGTTGCAGTAAAATTCAAATTGTTTTCATTGTTGCTATTAATATTTCAACCTTTCCTCCATGGTTTCAGAACAAAATAGTAGAATTTGGCTTCTTTTTCTATGATGAGTAGTTTCCTGTATGAAATATGGTTTTAATAAAATTTTACTTTTTGAAAATAAAGGTTTTTACTTCAGACTCGAATAATAGCAACATTCATGTCGTGAAACTAAATGTATAAATTCATGGGTAGAAAAGAATTAATAATAATACTAAATATTTAAGCGAAATTTGTTTACAATCATTAATAATGGAACCGCCTGGTCGACAAAAACGGCTAGTATTTCATAATAAAGTAGGAATTGCTGGTTATTTCACTCTCAAGTTATTTCATTTTTAATTTATATATAATTGGTGACCATTATTAATAATTAATTACCCAGGTGGTAAAATATTGATTAAACACTCATAAAAATGTTAATCTTCCAAACAGCTCCTGCAATAAAAAATTGTGTACAGTTGAGAAAAAATGTGAAAGTAATAAATAAGTTAACCAGTTTTAAAAATGTTAAAAGAAATTTCTTGACAGAATTTATTTCACCGGATACGTTAAGAGGAATTCATTAAAATTATAGATTGTTAAATGCGATGTTTTTTTTTATCTAACCTATTTCCATTTTTTCCCTCTTTCTTAAAAATCCTTTGTAAGAAAATAAACTGTGGATGTAGAATTAAATTTGAAACATCTTATCAACTCTCTGAAATTAGGGTGTGTACAGGGGGCCTTTATTCACACAATTTAAAGCAGGAAGTAGGGTCATAAACATTCCACCCCACCTTTTTCTATTGACAGGAAGGGTCGTCTTTCCCCTCCAGATGGATCAGATACATTACTTGGCGGAAAAATAGAAAACTAGCTTCTTGTGAACAGGTCAGAATCAGACAACAAAATTGGTTTTTGTTTATTTACGCCTACGTTAGATTTGGAAAAAAATTGAATTGAATACCTTTTTTAAATTTATTTAAATGTGAAAATTTATGGAGAAAATATATTTTGTTTTTTGAAAGAATCGTCTGAAAATTCAACTTCCCAACCTCTGCTACATAGAATATGATGTTCGATTTGGGAGGGGAAAAAGAGAGAATCTCTTCATGCGATCAATTTATTATTATTATTAATCTGAATCGGAAGAAAGTATTTTAAATGCTGTGTGATGTCCTCATACAACAACAGAAGTGGAGTCAAATAAAAAATTATAAATTTATCCTTCATATAGTGTACTTTCAGTACTGTTTATTATTTTTTTAGATAAATTGTGTACTGTATTATCTTCTATTAAGAATCTTTCCAAAATCTATTGATGCGAATGGAATGAAAAGATATTTTAAGGATTTAATTTTTTTTTTCAATATAAACTTATGGAAAGAAAAAGAACGAAATTTTTTTAGTTTCAGTGGTAATAAGGCCTATACCAACAAATATTTTATCAGACGAACAATAATGTTAGTGAAACTATTCAATAACATGAAATTACTCAAGTTTCTGTTAATATTACAATGTTGTGTTCATATAATTATATCAATTATTTCACGATTCTATGCTAGAAAAAAAAAGTGCAGTAGAAGGGAATAAATTTACAATTAAACATTAATAAACGAGAATAAAGAGTAAGTAATATTCTTTTAATTTCTTACTTTCAATTTGATAATTTTAATGAACTTTTCATTAATTATTAATATAATTGTTTATAATAACCTGTTTTCTTTATATTTTTCAATAATCAATTTATTTTTATTATTCATTCTACAATTTTATATTTTCACTCCAAATTGCATGAAAAGAAATCATTAAAGTTATAAGTAAAATGTGCACGAGAAATGTCCCTCCTTGGTTTATTATAATTCGCTAATTTTTATTCTCTTTACATTGTTTCTTCCCCTTAGATTTTTTCATGCAATTTTTACAGCCACCTAGGCCGAAAGTTAGTTTTAGAAACAGAAGTGGAAACACTTCAAAGTTAAAATTCCAACAGGTTGTCCGTACTGCGTAGTGATACATCCATTCCATAGTAAATGTGTTTATCAATACACCTTAAAAAATACGTTACTGCGCATACCGCTTCACGCAGGGTTTAC
Organism: Argiope argentata; assembly: GCA_026289955.1. Lineage (NCBI taxonomy): Eukaryota > Metazoa > Arthropoda > Arachnida > Araneae > Araneidae > Argiope > Argiope argentata. Next base: position 4,943 of record JAOUZG010046297.1, on the reverse strand, counting down.
CAGATAGAACTGTGCGGAGATTAGCGGTGGTTAGATTTGGCGATACGGAAGATAAACAAATTGGCGACATCCGGACCATCCACAGCAAATTAAGTACTCCCAGATGATTTTTACCTTAGAACTCTAACTCTCAGCAATTATGTGATAATAGAAATAGTCTGAAAATCACAAAAAACAAGTAATATTGTATGTTAAATAAAAATGAATGAATTAAAATAAATTGAGGAAAGGCATTTTGTATGCAAGATATACTTTACTTATATAATTTTAATGCTTTTATCTTTGCAGTTTTGAGTGGAAAATGAAAATAAAGTAATAACAAGTGAAAATAAACAGAACTGAAAAATTTATAAAGAAAGCAGACAGTATAATAAATAATATGAATTAATGAAAAAAGTGATTAAAAATAATAAAAAAAGAATGCAAGAAAAAAATTGTACTTCCTCCTTATTCTCATTTGTAAAAGTTTAAACTGTAAATATTTTTCCTCAAATTGTACATATTTTTCTAGAAATCGTGAAATAATTATATAATTCTAATGCTACTTTGAACATAATACTGTTATCTTACTAATTAACCGAATCTTAAGTAATTTCATGTTACTCCATAGAAACTGTCTGCCAAAGCGGAACCATAAAACCACATTACAAGGGCGGGGGAAAGTATTTTGTTAAGCAGTTGTATAAGAACTATTTCACACCTAATAATTCAATTGATCATAGTATTAGCAGAGAAGAAAGAAATAGGTAACTGACATCAATGATTTATTACTCATAGTGAACAAAGTGAGCAACAACTTCTTGGCAACCATCCACAGTTTGGGAAAATAACCCCCTTAAAATAATATGCCCCAAAATAGGATTACAATGAAAGGGTAGGCATACAAAATATTATTTTAAATACTTTAATGGAAGTAAATTTCTTTTATTAAGAGTATATAGCTGTATTTTTAGTCATGAAAAAGTGTTCGAAATACAATGACTAGTTTTCATATAGTTTAGTAGGCTGATTTTAAATATGACGTGGGTTATCATCAGCTAAATTACCATTTAAGAAGAAGTAGAAATGAGTGAGAATTTAAATTAGTTTAACTGGACTTGGAGGAAAGTTTTATCATAAACTTTGTGACTTCAAGACAAAATGAAATAAACAAATCAACTTTATCAAAAAAATCAGAAAACAATAACCTAAATCTAAAATGAAGTTGTATAATCTTGCATCACAACTTATAATGTATAAAGGTAAGTTTGTTATTCTGTTACACATATCAGTTTATTTAAAATGTACATGTCTTGCATGTATATTTAAAACCAGTATTTTTTAACAGTTAAATATGAAGTTTTGAATATATTATGTCTTAAATATTAGTTAAATAGTTTTAATTTTAAGACATTGATTTTTTAAAACAACAATCATAACATAAAAAGAATTTCAAAAAAAATCAAAAATTAATTCATGCATAAACTGCCACATACACACTTTAAAAATGTTTTCATAAATTCGCTACTTCTTTAGGTTTAGTATCAGTATTTGCAACAGGTAAGCAGACCTGCCCAAAAAATATGAAAACCAATAATTATTTCTTGACCTCTTTATTTTTCTTGAATTCACATATTGATAATAATGAATTAAGGATGATGATTTGTTATGCTTTTTGCTAATATCACTCGTTTTAATTTTTCATATTCTATTCTTGGAAAAGCACGATATATACCAGTATGGGTGATAATTATTTGATTACAATATTGAACTAATTATTTTCTACAATGGTATGTAACTCATTAAAAAGAACTCATATTTTATAACATTAAACTTACATCAGAGTTCTACTGTGAATTCTTTTCAAAATGTGCTGTATTTTCAGATTCCTAATATGTCGAAAACTGATTATTATTTGTGCATCTTCTATGAAACATTAAAAATGAAAGACTGATTTATAATTTTAAAGATAAAAAGATATATTCAATTTTCTCCTTTCAAATATGTGCATTTTTCAATTATCATATTGACATCGATATGTGTGAAACAATAGACTGACTCATTCATGTTATTATTTTTATCCTGCCCAATATTTAGAGAAGAAAATCAGCAACTCTATAAATAAGAATCCCAATTTTATGCCATGAACACAATATTTTTGAGTTACCAAACTGACAAATAGACTTAATATCAGTACTTTTTTATAATAAGATTAATTGATGTTGTTTGGTTATGGGGTTTTGCAGTGTCTCTGAAAAAACATGGGCAAAAAAAAAAAAATATTCCTTTTTGTTAATGGTAGATTGAGGTTTGTTTTGCCTACTACTTTTTGAAATATGTAATTAGATTTATTATCGATCACTTTTTGTTGGTCTTATCTGTGAAATGACATATTCCAGTTTTTTTTTTACAGTTACTTACTTTTAAATAATTAATCTCCCACTCAGAAGGTTATTGTTTGGGTTTTGGGGGGGGGGGGATTATTTTTCCTAACTATAACACTTTTGTAAAAGTGACTAATATTTATTCTTTAATGACATGCTATTTGTATTTCTAAAAATATTGTAAATATTAGGATGTAATTTAAAAATCAATATGCATTACAAGCACTGGATTTTATCACATATCCAATGAATTCCAGTAATAGTGAATTTTTTTGTTAATATTCCTTTTTTTTAATCTCAAAATCAGTTGAGCTTCCAAACTTTGTTAGCGAACTAGAAAAATTATAGATGAAATTAAAAAAAAATTACCATTACAGAAATCTCATAATTTTTTCGAACTCATTTAAATTGGTTAATACTGACATTAATTAATGCAAATAATCACTTAAAAATATTAACATTCATATGCGATAACTTGAAATTTGCAACCATTGATTTCTTCTTTTTTTTCCCCTCTGCTTTTCTTTAACTTCTTGAGTTCAAGATTTTTATGACTCTTACTTCAAAGTAATAACAGAACCATTTCCATCTAATTCTCATTTAACAAACTATATCAGAATCATTTGAAACCTTTATTTGTTTATTTATTTAATTTTATCAAATTCAAGAAGATTTGTAACTTGAAGGCAATGGAAATCCAGGTCCAGCTGTAATGATCCAATTAATCAGTTATAAGATAAATGTGTCAGTTATCATTAAATGTCTTGAATATGAAATACTTAAGGAATAATTGTTTCATATAAATAGAAAACTTTTATACGTATAGGAACAGATTTAATGAAGGAAATGGACATTTAAAAAAATCTATTTCGATAAATTTACATATTACTACAATATACAAATTTTATTTTTAGGTACAACTGGTGCAGTTTATTAATAGAATTCTATTTTTTTTTATATTTTCTGACAAATTTTTACATTAAAAAGTCAGAAACTCACATACTTGAACAATATTTGTAGCCTATAACAAAAAACTCAATTGCAGAAATTATTGTAATATGAAATTCCAGTCATTGGATCTTTCTTTCAGTGTTATATAATGAAAAATCTTTCATTTTTATATAATGAAAAAAATTATTTTTATTCATAACATTTATTTTCTTGAATTAATTTTTTTAATAATAAAAAGAATATATGTTTTTGAGTGTTTTAATTTTAATTTAAAAATTAAGTAAGTGATGAAGTTACATGTGTCTTAAGATTCAACTTACTCAATTGAATTTTAAAAAATCAGAAATTATTTAGATTTTTTACTTTATGAACTGAAAAATGTAATGCCCTTAAGATTGAATATAACAAACACAGATAAAATTAAATCAACATTCTGAATACAGTAACTTTTTATTTATAGTCTTGTGAACGACATTGATATGAAGATTTTTTGAAATTACTATGGGGTAACATTAAATTTCAGCTTAAATTTTAATTACTAAAAATGGTGCACAAATTGCCTTGCTTACCCACTGACTTTCCAAGTATCTTGGCACATTTAGTATCTTTAGATCAAACATTCTTCCCTGTATAAAGTTAAAATACACATTCGTCTTCTTAGAATTGCTCGTTAATAAGAAATAAATTGTTGTTATTTCAATGCATTATATAGCATACCAAAGTGAGAGATAAAAATGCAAAATAACTTTGAAACATCACAATAATAGTGACAAGAGCTGCATTGTTAGTTAATATTCGAGAATAAATAAGATTTATGCTCTTCATAACGAAATAATTGGCATTAATAATTACTATATATAAACGAGAAAGAATTAGTGAAATTCGTTAAAAAGAAAAGAAAAGCAAAAACTTTTAATCCTAATCTGAAAAAGGTGAAATAGCAATTTAAAATGAAGGCGAAGAAAGAGATATTTTTTCAAAAAGATCCGAGTACGTCGTTTGATTTCTCTTCTGAAATGTACGGGAAGTAGCGAGAGCACCGAGTATGTACACGAAAAAGTAACCGTTCCATATATGGTTAAGAAGGCGGAACCTAGCTGTGTCAAGGGACAGCAACAGACGCAATTACGCATATGCGCGTGGACTCTTTTTTTTTTTTTTTTTTTTTTTTACAAAGAGGGGGGCTACGTTTTATATGGATTGTTTCGCATATTATATCAAGTAAATTTGCTGAATACATAAGAATATTACGAAGACGATGTCAGTATATCTATAAAAATCCATATGAACGGCGCTCATCACAGCGCTCTTCTAGAGCTATTAAAACTAAATAAACATTCATCAAAGATGAATAACTACCATTATCTTATCAACACAAAATTCTATTCACAAAAAATTAATAAATAAACAACAAACATGACAAACAAGAGTCTAATAAATCAGAATAATGTTTTTTTAATCTCAAAATGAAACACAAATAACTATTGCCGATTTCCTAGGTTAGTATAAGTAGTTTCTTGTCCGTCCTAGGTTACTATCAGTGCTAGCTTGTTTGTCCTAGGTTACTATCAGTGTTAGCTTGTTTGTCCTAGGTTAGTATAGGTAGTTTCTTGTCCGTCCTAGGTTACT
>JAOUZG010046287.1:0-16229 GCA_026289955.1 Argiope argentata | reverse complement strand
ATAAGTTAAAAAATATGTAATAATTATTTTGAATAAAATAAATATTATTTTCTTTCATTGATCTTTATTCAACTTATGAGGAACTATATTTAGTGCAATTATTTAATTTAAAATCCAGTTTAGTATGTTCTGTAAACAAAAATGAAAGTCTATTTAATCTTGGTTGGATTGCTGATCAACTAAAATAGTTGCAGAAAAAAAGATACACCTAAAAGTAATTTCTGAACAGTGTGTCTCCTAAATCTTTCATCAGCAGTAATAGAGACAGGAGAAAATTGGCACGGTTAGGGATAATTATTGGTCTTGGGCATTAAAAGCACGAACTCGTATGAAACGTCTGTTTTGTATTGAATTTAGAATGAGACTTCCGGAAAATTAAAAATTCGTTGCTTTTAAAACTACTTCTCATCAGAATTTAATTTTAACGGAATATAACCTCAGTTGAAAACTTAATATTTTTGATCAGACTGAAATTTTTTTACTACAATAAAAAACTGAATTCTGATTTAAGTATTTTGAATTATTGTCTTTTATAAAGAACGAGCATTCCATTCGGTTCGAGAAAAACTAAAGCTATCGAATGTAAACCGCGTTTATTAATGGAAAAAATTTCTAAACATGGGATTTCAACATAAAATATCCTGGCCTTTTGTCCTTTGTACGGGAGATGAAGTCTGTATAATGGGATGAGCGGATTTCTATATATTGCATGCACACTGTTTAAAATTTCATTTTTTGTTTACAGAATGCTCTCTCATTTTTCATGCTTTAACTTTTTATGTTATTTATGAATAAGAAACGATCGCACAAATGGGAATTATCGATTCCTATTGCAACCGAATACCGATTGCAACAACTATAATAGTTTTCAATTTGAAAATAGTCTTGAATTAAAGCGCCGATTAATCTTTTAATTCGCTTGTGCTCTGCACCAATTAAAATTGGTTGTTTTGATAATATTTTCTTTCTCAGTGAATTTCAATAATTCGATACGTTTCGCCTTAATTTGAAGGAAAAATGGTCCCCGGTCGTTTTCGCTGTCCATGCCAAATTTTTTTGAAAGAAAATGGGTGCTGCACTTCATGATGATTGAAAAGCAAGAAATGAATAAATTGTGCCGGGGTAACACAACCCGTTTCGGCAGATGCGAAAGGCATTTTCGGTTATTGAAAGGAGAAAAAATAGCGGAATATTTTTGTAGTCAAACTTTGAAAAATATTTGTCTTCTTTTTATCTATACACATGCAGAAAAGAAAACTTAAGCATCAGCGGAATCGATGCCCGAAACTTTTCACTCCAACTCTCGCTAATAAATGTGCATTTGCTTTTAAACACGTTTTTTCTCTCCTGGCTGAAAGCAAAACTTAACACTATACTTCCTGTTACAAACATCCGGAAAAAAAATTGATAAATTTGCTTTTCCTCGATTTTGAGTTCTCATTGATATGCTTCTGAAAGAACAGACCGACAGACAATCAACCCTTAGTCGTTTTTGGCTCAAAATTTGATATGTATGTCGGATTGTGTGGGACAAAATGTCCATTCTATCCATTTGAATCAGTGTCTAAAAAGAATTCATAAAAAATAAAAATGCATTGTTTACCCCCTTAACTGGTTTGTTTTCCTTACTATCTAATAAAATGAAGCCTTCTACTTTGGGAATATTTCCTTATTTTGATTCAAAGGGAAATCCATGGAATACGTGGCTTATCTACGTATTCGAAGTTATTTTACTATTGAATTGTAATTGTTATGAATGATTTATTTTTTGCTAACAACTATCAAAATTCGATAAATCGATGCACGTACGGGCAAACTGGCTAAGTGGTTAAAAGGGGAAAACATACAATTTATTTACATATAGCAAAATCAAAAGGACACTAACAATTAAGACATTAAAGGTTAGTTACATTTAAATTAGAAGTTAAAGCATATGGCACCAAAGGGCGAAACTAACTGACGCCATAGCGTAGATTTTTAAATACTTGTTAAAGGCTCATCTGTACCTGACGAAGTACCTTCCTCTAAACCTTCAGCGAGAATGCTAATAGCTCTTTGTTTATAGTCATGTGATCCAGAGCTTTCGATTAGTACAACCCATGGTGCCACCTATTACAATGAAATAAAACTAAATTGATGGAAAACTAATTATATCTGTACATTTATATACACTATGGATGTTAAATCTTTTTCGGAATTTTATTCACTTATATTTTTTTTAATATTTAATAATTGTGACTTAAAAGCGAATAGACATATTGACAAGCTTCCCGTGAATCAATTTTGCACAAAAGGCTGCTGAAATTCGCCCATTTTGGTGTCAAGACGAAATTTCTTCCTTTTAACTCAACGCTTTTTCTCTGTCACAGACAGATATATTGTCAAAAATGTGCTTCTCAAACTCTGAGAGTTAATGTAAAGTATTCAAAGACAATGAAATTCAAACAATGCCAATTAGAAATGGTCAAAGATCTAAATTGGCATTGGAGAGGACGGGGATTCATTCACATCTTTTGGCGTAATTTCTTCCGAAAATTCAAATTGCTTCCTCAACATCTCCGCATTTAGATTCATTGCAGCGATTGATTTGAAGGAAGGGGAAAAAAATCTCATCATCTGTATTTTTCATACACCATATGACCATTTATTTTTATTCTTTTCAGATTTCCACCTGTCTGGAGTCACGTAGCCTGCGAACAGGTCATTCCTATGGAACTAAGACAAACAAGACTAAAAGATCACGAAATAATCTGGTGAGACTGAATAAATATAAACTCATTTTATTGCGATCATAAAACTTGACTGTTTTGCTTCATAAACTGAAAGATATTTTAAAAAATTATATATCTATATATATGTATCTAATGCGCCACGCAAAGTGGAAATATAGGGATCCCTGCAACTAATCGGAAAGTAAAAATGAAAAGTCGAATCATGATTTTTATCTTAACTTGGTTTCATGTTTATAAAGATGGAATTTTATAATCGACCTTTTTTTCTTACTGAATTAGAGTTCTGAAATTTTGTATTTTAGTATTTTCTATGGCAATGTATTATTTTCATATTTTCAGAGCTTGTTTATCAGCTCGTTTTATTACTTTTTAATTACATATGGCTTACAACTCTTTATAGAAGATTTGACTTTAAAAACCCTGATTTCGGGATTCGAATAATTTTTATAATACTGCATTATTAAATGAAGACTAAAGAACAGGAATTAAAGAGTCCTACTTTTAATTGTTTTTAATCAAAGCATATTTTTGAAATTTTATTATTAAAATTACTGAAGATTATCATTTATTATTATTATTTTAAAAGGAAATTATGATGCTTATTTAAACGAACTATTTATGATTACTGGTATGTATAATTTAAAACAAAATTCTCTTTGATAAAAAAAAATGTTTTCGGAGAAATTTTGTTATAATGTTCCCTAATTTTAGATACATTCTAATCCTTTTTTTAGAATAATTCTGATCCTTAATAACCCATGCAGGCAATAAAATTGAAGCATGTGATTTTTAGAAAGTTGATTGGTTGAGTTGTGTTTTCTGGCTCAAGAGCCATATCTGACAAAAAAAATAATGAATTTTATGAAAGATGCTTTAAATGAACTTCTAATTAGATGTTAAAAAGAACTCAAATGAGTTTGTCGATACCTGTATCTTTAAAATAAAAAAAAGTTTTGGTGAGGATTTTCTCCCACCAAGTCTTTTAAGGTAATAACATTATTACCAAAATGGTTGAGTCTACTAATGTCAATATTTGGAAATTCTATTAAGACATGTTTTATCGAAAGAATACATTGGCAACGTAGGCATATAGGAGGGGGCTCTGAACAAATTAGATATATGTGTGTCATTCTGGTATGACCAATTATACGACGAGTCAAAATAAAATCTTTTTTACGATTAAATTATATTTATTCGAGTGTCTGACAGAAGGATGAGATACATGCAATTTATTGGAATGCTGTTCATCCCATATATTCTGCTATTTTTTCACCATTAAATTCCTGACAACATGTAGAGCATCATTTACAGGGATAAAATTTTCAAATACTAGCAAAGCAGTTTTTGAACCTTGTTCAGCTTTTTCGTTGCCTAAAATTCCTAAACGTTCAGGGATCCACAAAAAGCAATGCGCTTTCTTTTTTTTTTTGTTAAATAAAGGAATACCCCTGCACATTTAAACACTAAAGGATAGCTGAAAGTATTTATATTTTTTAATGCTTCAATAGCATTATTCGAATCCGTATATACAATAAAGTGTGCATCAAAATTTTCCATTTTTCGCATCGCTTAATAAATGCCATATATTTCCGAGGTAAATACAAAACAAAATTCCTTCAATATTTCAGCTATAACTGAATTTCCATTGACAACTGCTGTTCCTACGTAAAAAACGTCTTTAGAGCCATCAGTGAAAACAGGCTCATATCTAGAAAAGCGTTGCAGATTATCATAAAATAAAGTTTCGTATATTAACCCACTCACTACCAACCACCAATATACTCGTAGTTGACAGGGCGTTACCCATTGCCAGCACGCATATACTCGTGATACTTTCAATATATTATAATGTACAACTTGTTAAACTTGCAAACTTTTTATGGCCACAAACATAAATATACAAGAGTAAAAACTTGAAAAAAAGTTACAAATAAATTGTTTTTACAAAAATTCTACTTTATTTAACCCTTTCGCTGACAAGATTAAGTTGTATGAGGTTATTCCAATTGCCAACCACGAATATACTCCTGTTTGATTTTTATACATGTAAATGATTATTTATGACAAAATATGTGTATTTATTTTGAAATAATAAAAAAGACAAACAATAATGGGTTTAGTAAAAGACAAGCAGCAAAGGGTTTAAGTGATGAGATCAGATCAGTTGATGGAAATAATGTTTCATGTAGCAATAAAGTGAAGTCGTATAAACTCCCGAAAATCGAATTGAAGAAATTTGATGGCAATATAATTAACTGGCTTCCATTCTTTTCTCAATTTGAAAAATCCATAATGTCGCTGACCTGCAAGACAGTGATAAATTTTCCAACCTCGTACAAAGTATAAAAGAGGGGTCACGTGCGAAGGAATTTATCGATAGTTATCCGGTAACATCAGCTCACTATGGCAGTGCTATTGATATTCTCAAAGAGCGTTTTGGTAAATCAGAATTTTTAATTGAAGTATATGTTAGAGAACTGATTAAACTAATTATTTCAAATTTTAAAGCTGATACTAGAGATAAGTTACCCCTTGGCAAGCTTTTTGATAAATTGGAAGCTCACTTGAGGGCGTTAGACTCTTTGGGCTTAAATGCAAATTCAAATTCCGCGTGATTATACCCAATGGTGGAATCTTGTATTACCGAAGACGTGTTAAGAGCATGGCAGAGAAGTTTGTATTTTAATAAGATAAAGGAATCAGAAACTTCTCGCCTTAGAAATCTTATTGAATTTTTAAAAGCGGAAGTACAGGGTGAGGAGAGACTGAAATTGGCACGTAGTGAATTTGAGTGTAATTTTCGAAAAGAAGAATCTCAGTTCAAGGGAGAAATTAGGAATAAAATTAAATTTAGAAATCAGGCTAATATCAAAACTGCCAGTAGATTTATCACTACAAAGGACGACACTTGTATTTTTTGTAGTAAATCGCATGAAAGTAAAAATTGTTATGAGTCGCGCCTGTTAACACTCGAAGAAAAATAACGAAAATTAAGGATAGGAAGTGTTGTTTAAAGTGTTTGGCTCCAAATCACATAACAAAATTTTGTCGGCAATTTATACGTTGCTCTGCTTGTGGAAAGGCCCACTTAATAACTCTATGCCCAGAAATGCAGAACAAATCTCAGCCGTCAGCAGAAACCCATACTGTAACAGAAGTACAAACATCAACAGCAGGGCAGACGTGCACTTCAGAGGTGGCTTTAATGACATTAAAAGTAAAGGTTTCCGACGCTAATAAATCAAGAATTTGTAGAATCATGCTAGATTGTGGTTCACAAAAATCTTACATTTCGAAATTTTTAGCGGTTGATCTAGGGTTGCCTATTGTTTCTAAAGATACTTTGTCACACACTTTGTTTGGAGGAAAGCATACCAGGCCAAAATCCCATAATAAGTATCGAGTGAAATTGTGTTCTATGAACAAAAATAATCGTGAGGAGTTCGAATTCGAGTTTTTGGATCAGGATGTCATTTTCGGCAATATACCATATCTTCCTAAGGGTCCCATTTTAAGAGAATTAAAGCTAATCGTATTTGGCTATCAGACATGGGACCAGGCTGTACCAAAATTGAAATGCTCCTTGGAAGTGATGTTTATGGCAAGATTCTCACTGGACATAAACAATGAATGAAGGATTAACTGCGGTTTGTAAAAAATTGGGCTGGGTGGTTTGTGGTGCTTTAGATGGTTTTGCTCATAGTAAAACTACAAGGGACATGCAAATTGCGGATCTTTGGAGTTTGGAGACAATTTGGTATTTTAGATGATCAACAGAGTTTAACCAGAAGAGCCGAGGAGGAAACGGCTAGGGAGCAGCTTTTGCATTCTCTCACAAGAAACGATGACGGTCGATATTGCGTCGGTCTACCTTGGTTAGGGAAAAACATAGAATTGCCGTCAAATCATCATGTAGCGGAAAAGAGACTATTTAGTGTCAACAGAAAATTGGTGTCCCTTAATAAGTATGAGGATTATAACAAAGTTTTTCAGGAATGGGATAACGAGGGAGTTATCGAGTGTGACTCCAGATAAGGAGATAGAGTTATAAAGGGACATTACCTGCCCCATCACACCGTGTTTAAACCAGATAGTCTGACCACCAAAATAAGACCCGTTTTCGACGCGATTTGCAAAATTGGCACGATTGTTTATTTAAAGGGCCTAATTTGATTGAAGAGATTCCTTCAATTTTGTTGAGATTTCGAGAGAAGAGCATGGGGGTTAAGTCAGATATCAGACGTGCTTTCTTACAGATAAATATCAGAGAAGAAGATTTGAATTTTTTAAAATCCCTATGGTGGGAGAAGAAAAACGTTATGAAGGTTTATCGCCATACTAAGGTTGTTTTTGGAATAACCTCTAGCTCATTTTTGTTGGGAGGGGTTATTTCATTTCACTTGTCCCAGGTCCCAGATTAAGAAAAAGCAATTGCACGAAAGTTAGCTCAGTCCTTATACGTTGATAACTGTGTAGCATCGATTGATGATGTAGCAGAACTTGAGAACTTTATTGCAACCTCTACAGATATTCTATCGCTGGAAAAAAATGGATTTAAGAATGTGGATGTGTGGTCCAGTAGATTAGGTTGTCAACAAAAAGATTAAAAGATTGAATGCCGAAAGTTCAGAGGACCCAATTCCAGTTTTAGGGGTTTTATGGAATAGAAAAGAAGACAATCTTTCCATTAAGATATATATTGTAGCACTTTCGGGAAATTTCTCAAAAAGAAAAATGTTCTCGTTGATACAAACTGTTTTTGATCCTTTGGGTTTCTTGGTTCCTATAATATTACCCGCGAAGTTGTTATTGTAAGAAATTTGGGCGATTAAATCAGATTGTCGTGTCCCATTACCAGAGGAAGTTAAGAATAAGTTTTTGAAATCGTACAATGCATTAGAAAATCTCACCGATTTCAATTTGCCCCGACGAATAGGTTTTGGCATGAAAAGGGATTGGTCCCTTCATATTTTTTTTGACGCAAGTCAACACGCCTACGCAATTGTAATATTTCTCAGATGCGAGGAAAATGGCGAAATGTTTATAAATTTAGTAGCAGCCAAGTCAAGAGTCGCCCCGTTAAAAGGGCTTACCATTCCACGTTTAGAACTCATGGCTTGCGTCCTGGGTGCACGTTTGTCCAAGTATGTTACTGAATACCTTTCATTGGAATGCAACCCAAAATATTTTTGGACCGATTCTACTACAGCATTATCTTGGATCAAGAGAAATAACGTTTGGGGCACTTTTGTGGGCAATCGAGTGAGGAAAATTTGCACTGTCACTAACGAAAGCTGTATTTGTACCGATTAATTTAAATCCCGCTGATCTTCCTTCCCGCGGTTGCTTCCCTATTCGGTTTATTGTATTCTGCGTTGTTCACCTGTCCGGTCTACAGATGTGTATATTTGAAACTTGTAAGTGCAATAAATACAGAATATTTTATTCAGGTCCTTCGCCGATTTATCCTTCCATCAATTATTCGCCATCAATTATTTACTCAGACAATGGCACCAATTTCGTCAGTACTTCTACTGCCTTGGAGTGGAAAAGAGTTGTTTCCCATGACACATTACACACCATCAACTGGAAGTTCATCCCTCCCAGTGTGACTTGGTGGGGAGGATGGTGAGAGCGGTTGATTAGAACAACCAAAGAGCTCCTTGTTAGAGTCCTTGGTCGAGAATCAGTAAGCTACGAGGAACTGCTCACCATCCTCTGTGATGCTGAAGCCGTGATCAACTCAGGGCCCTTCACTTACGTTTCTAACGACTTCGAGGACTTATCTCCATTGACTCCATCGATGTTCATGCAAGACATCAAAGTAGTTGGTACAGGGGACTTGGATGTCATCGATGGAACAAGCTTCTTGACCGTCAACGAATGTGCCAAGAACTTCGGGAGCAACTTCACAGCCAATTCCGCAGAGTACTTGGCGCAGCTTGTCCAGAGACACGGGCAGAGGAGCTGTGATGTTCAAGTAGGGGACATAGTGCTGGTTGGTGCAGAGAATACCAAGCGCATCAACTGGCCCATTTCTCGTGTTCAAGAAGTGTCCAAGAAGTGTTAGAGTAGTGAAGGTGAAAACTCATCACAGTATTCTGACTCGTCCTACCCCCTGGAACTGTGGTCATGTGACCTGTCTAAAACCTAACTTTGGTTTTTAATTGTCAATTAAAAAGGTGGGAGTGTTATCAATTCTAACTCATTTTCCAGAGGCATCACTAGATGGAGCCAGGGGCTCCGTAAGATAATTTATTCTAATGAACATCTGCCGTTGGTTTTTTGTCTTTCTTTTTGCTTTTAGTTTTTGTGCATACTGGAAATTATAAAGAGATATCTGAAAAGTAACGTGTCTTTTTTCTGAGGATTCCTTTTTAGATGGAGATTTAAACATATGTGGAATTTTCTTTTCCTCAGATGGGTAAAGGATGCGTTTTAATTTAGATAAATTAATTAAGACATTTTACCTGCACAAATTACGGGTAGCAATTATAAGTTATAACAATATCAAATAAAATCGAGACAAGATGTTTCTTGGCAATAAAGGCCTCAGGTATGGTGGTTTCTAGTCGTAAAATGACATCTATTGTACATCTACCAGGTCGGAATCCACTTTTGAACGGAGAAAGTCATTTCTTTTTCTCTAAAACATGCACTCATCTTGAACTGACCTTCCTTTTAACCCTTTGCTGTCAGATGTCGAGTGTGACTCGATATTCAAGACTGTGCATCATTTTGACGTTTTAGTTTATTTATTTTTCAAATTAATTTGAGAAGGGGGAGCACAAAGCTTGTTCAAGAGCGAAATATCCGGGACGGTTGATGGAAATAAGTAGGATTGCTGTTGTTTAAATATACAGACGCAGTGATCGTCAATTAGAGTCCCGATCTGTTGCCCTCTTGCATTTATGTCCGGGCTACCCCAAATTGGATTATGGCCATTGAAATCACTCATGAGAAAAAAAAGGCTTTGGTAGCTGGTGAATTAAATTGTATAATTAGTGCTGGGAATATTTCGTATTAGGAGGGATATAAATAAAATATATTATTACTAAGATATCTATTTCCACTTGAAATACTATGGCTTGTATTTCACTATTTAAAGATGCCTCAATAAAAGGAAAAACATTCGGAATTAAAAGTAACCTCCAGATGCTCTTGGGCCTTCGATACAATCGTTCCTTATCATATTATAATATTTTATTTTAATAGAATGTTCAGGAGAAAGATGGGTCTCCTGTAGACCAAGGCACACGGCCTTGTGTATTTATTAAGAACTGATTTGATATCATCAATGTATGTTTTAACACCGTGATAATTCCAGGAAATAAATCGAAACGCCATTTCAAGAAATATTTTATCTCTGGTTTTAGAGTTTTCTTCCTTGCCCGTTGACGTAGCGTCATCATCAGATGGATGTAATTTCGAATGTTACTCGACTTTCAAGACTGTGCATCATTTTGACGTTTTATTTATTTATTTTTCAAATTTAGTTGTTAAAAACACCTACATAATGGTTAAGAGATGTAGATTAAATTTTCAAAGAAATTTGACTTAAAAGAATTATATATATTTATTTTTCAAAGAAATAAACAAATTTTTGTATTAGGTGAATAATTATGCATCTAATTATTTTTCTGACGACAAGGGATTAATGCTATCCGTATCAAAATTCTCCTAAAACTTAGATTCATTTAACAAGTCTTGTTTTATTAAGGTTCGGCTTTTAATAGACCCTTTTATTTTTCCCATCTAAATTATATTTCGCTTCTTGTAGCCTTGTCTTGCGCATTGCTGTTGAATCCTTGCAGCCTTTTGGAAGTTTATTTGGTGTGTCCATTTTTTATTATTATTTGTTGTAGGAGTACGAGATACAGTGTTTGGATTTATGACTTCAGCTATTTTTATTGAACTAATTGGCAATTTCTCCCTAACACTTGAAACATCTTAGTTTCATTCTTTATTGTTCGTTTTGAATGTATTTAGAGCATTGGATTGGTCAAGTAAAGTTTCTATTTCAGGATTTGTTTTACCATTGTATTCAATTGCAGACTTTGTGGGTAATGGGGCTTTACTACCGTCGTCCCGTGATGAACTCAGCGGGGACATTTTCGGGAGTAAAATCGATGGCCTGCTTTACACTTAGGGTTAGAGGTACAAATTTTACTATTGCGACTAATTTCTGACCACCTGCCGTAGGTTTCCTTTCCACGACAGGCTCCCATAGAATGGCAAAATTTTTTACACTTAAAGCATCTTAATGGATTGGTATATATGGCTTTACGGGCCAGTTTATGTAGGCTATACGAACCAATTTGGGAGGTGTAAGGATATTGAAATTGAGTATCAGATGCTTAGTTGGAATTATCTGGCTATCACGTTTAATAGATACCCTCTTACATTTGGTTTACATTACATTTTGTTTTTGAAAGCATTCAAGAATTTCTCTTTCAGAATCTGATTGAAATTCAGTTTCAGATATTTCTTCACAGCGTTATTTAATGATTTATGAGGAGTAGCATTGATTGCACGTTCTCCGATTGATTTCAATGTGTTTAATAATTGCGTTTGTTCCATGGATTTAAGTTCAATTGAGATATCATCCATTTTAGTTTTTTTAATAGAATCAACTTCACCGATCATTCCCAAAATGGTTTTACGTATCAAAATGGGAGAAGCAGTTTTAAATGCACCTTCAATTTTTTAATAACGAAAAATTTATCAAAATACATATGCTGCTCTGAAGGACAGACGCTTGCCTCCTTCGGGACCAAAGCTTAGGGAACCCATAATTTTTAAGCGATGTTCATCCCAGTACGCTCCCACCCATCATGGAGCCCAACAAATGAAGGCAGCCGCCGGCTTTGGGCTTTTCCAGCATCGGTGCTTATCTTAAGGGTGCTACCGCGATATAGATCTACAAATACTGCAGGCCTAACCTTTGAGCAGTACTTCCTTGTTCCCATATAAATATACCACCAGCCTATTGACAAAAGTGTGATTTCTTCTGCTGCCCCCCTTACGAAGCAGCGTGGGCCAAAGAGAACGCAAAGGGACTACAGGATCACATTTTGTACCTAATGGGTCGACATGCACGGCCAACACATGGATTTAATGTATGACTCAAATATCCAACAATAGGCAACATAAATAGAAATGAAGCATCAATACAACTTATATAAAAACGGAAATTAGAAAAGTAAGAATAAGAGAAGGATTGTTAGAGAAACCCGGGGCCACGACACCCGCCTCTATCAAAGACAGTGAACCCCTTGGGATAAGGAAAGATCCCTGGGTACCTCGGGCTTGAGGCCTTTTTCTTAACATTCATCAGTGGCAGTTTTCGGCATTTTGCGACAGTAAGTAGTACACATAAATTAGACGATAAATTTAATTTCATATCATTATTTTTGACTCAACCACTGATCAACGATATAACACCTATTATTTTTTTTCATTGAAATTTAAAGAATTAAACATTTGACTTTAATGGATTTTATAAAAAAATGATTAAAATTATAAAAATTAACCATAAAAATTTCATTTATTTGGTCAATTATTAAATAATTGATATTAATTATAGTTATTAATATTAATTATTGCAACGTAATGATAATGAACTTCCTTTAAATTGATATTAAAGATTATTTTTTATAGGATCTATCAAAAAAATATAACAACCATTTAAGCGGTTAAATTATATTCCCATCTGTTATAAATGAATGATCATCAAGTCATGGTTGAATTCAACTCTCAGAAATCTTAAATCACATAATTGATTTCAACCTTTTAAATAATTTTTGAAAAAGGCATACTACACCTGATAGTTTTGAAAAAGACATACTACACCTGATACTCCACCTTCTGTTAAAGACAAAATTCTTTTTTTTTCTCTCTTTTATAGTTGAATTAATGGTTGGGGGGGAAGCGGAGTGTTGTTTCTTTAAGAATTGTACTTAAGAATTTCACAGGAACATTTTGAACTTTTTCTTCTAGATGAGGGGTAAGTGTAAACTGTATGAAATCGATACGAACTCTTTCGTTAATTCGATTATTTTTGAAAAATTTGAACAGATAAATCATTTTTTCCTCGGATTGAATTATCCTCAATGTTTGTAACTTTTTCAAAAATCCTGAATATTTAACTCCTTTTCTATACATTTGATATATCATTGAATTTTTTTTGAATGTCGATTGGTGGGGGAGGGGGAATAAACATATGCTATTTGATGTGACCCCAGAAGAAGAAAAAATAAAAATTTGTATGAGCGCATTTGAATCCTTTTGGAACTTCATACCAAGCAAATAGAAAAATGTAATGTAAGATGAGGCATACTGCTCCGATATCCTTCATATTTCTGGAGGGGTCACACAAAAGATTTATATCTGTATTGAGTTTAAAGCAATGAAAAGTTATTTCCGATGAACAACAAGATTGTACTTTGTTTTGTTTCCCTTTAACAGACCTAAAAATTTAGGATATTTATCAATAAATCCCTCCGCATATTAAGCACATTGAAATAAAACTATTCACTTATAATTTTGTGTATGCTTAAATTAAAAAAAAAAAACTCGATTTGCGCCTAATATCTGATCTGCAATTGATTATCTTCGTCAAATAAATTTTAAAAGATTTATTTAATTGCTTTACTTTAGATTATTTAACATTTGATTAAATTTCAGCTTTCAAATAGGAATTTTCTTTAGTTTGACGCATTCACATAGCATGCATTTTGCATATATTGTGAGCCCTTGGCAGCCGTCAATGTCTTAACGAAAATCGGTTGCTGACATTTATCAATTTTTTTCTTTATGCAAAATTTTAATAATCCAATGCATTTAAATATAATATACTTGTTTCGTTCAAACAATCATATATTTTCGACACATCTTTGTCATGATATGAGAGTTGTAGGGTTAAGAACAATAGAAATAAAACTAACCAGTTACCTATATAGCGAAGTCGATTTTTTTTAATTAAAAAATTCTACTTGATGTTTACTGGATATACTAACACTTATAATTACTTGATATTTCATCTCATGAAATGGAACTGATTTGTTTTTATTATTCCTGTAGAGATAAAGTGGGATCAATCGTTGATATTCCAAGTGGACTCTGGGAAAAACTTTATCCATTAATAAAATTCTCTGGCTTCAAGTACAGTGGGAAGAATAGTTTGAGTTTCAAAGAACGTTGGAAGTGCAAGTAGCAACGAAAGCTGTAGTAGTTTACATTTTTGTACACAGAAGTACCAGTAACGAGACTGTGCAAAAAAGAGTAAAATTATCCTTTGGCCAAACCGGGATGATTTGCTGCAATAAATCGCCTCTAAATAAAAATCAGCAGTCATTATCTCTCTAAAACTTTCTCGCATGTACTCAAATAGATTTATCGTGTCAGAGAATGCATTGCATAACATTCGAATACAATAGTTACACAATATTAACTTTTGTTATGAATTTAGTATTTCACTGAATCTGCTGTGCCCTTCTGGGCGAGTCATGTGACATGGTCATTACTCCCTGGAATGCGTTGCTAGTGTCCGAAAATCGAATTTCTGTTCGAGACGCGTTTTTCTCAATCGATTGAAATAGATAAATTTACCCCGAACTGCATTTTTAGTCACAAATTTACATACGAAATTTAATGTATTGAAGTCACACATTTAGGAATTATCGCATGCGCTGTCTACTAGCTTTCTTATAAATGGAAGAATGTAAAACCGGAATTTAATTCAACGGCAAGTACTAGGTAGTAGTACACTGCTCAAAACAATTAGGGGAGCACATGGTTTTAACAGAATTACGCAAAGATGTCTACCAATAAGTAGCATAAAATGAATCATCCATAAATTACAGCCTGCCAGGAAACGGAAGAAGAAAACTTTATGTGCAAATCAAAGTTCATGATGTCAAAAACCAGAAAAAAGCGATATGGCCAGAAATCGGGATGTTGCAGAAACGTCTGTTTTATTGCCGTAACTGTGAAATTTGATTGCGCAGTCTTTCTGTTTTTGAGACAAGCTTATGAGAATGTCTGAACAACGTGATTTACCGGAATCCATGGCATGGCATGTCATAGGCAGAATTGAATCAGGCTAAACACAACGGAGTGTCGCGGACGCTGTTGGAGTCGCCAGAAGTATTGCAAGGCTGTGGAATCGATTCCAAGAAACAGGAAATGTTAGACGTCGACCAGGCCAAGGTTGGCCACGCGCCACTACAGCAACTGATGACCGGTATATACGGTTAACAGCCCGTCGAAACTGAACAGAGAATGCTACTCAGCTGCAAAGACAGTTGTTCTTGGCAACAGGACGAAGGGTGTCCAGCCAAACAGTACGTAATAGGCTTCATGGGGGAGGGATCTACGCACGTAGGCCAATGGTCTGCATTCCGTTGACCCCACACCACCGTGCGGCCCAAAGAAGATGGGCTGCTGAACATCGAGAATAGCAGCAACATGATTAGAGCCAAGTGCTGTTTACAGACGAGTTCCGATTCAATCTGGAGTGGGACACTCGACGTGTTCTGGTATGGTGGGAGAGTGGCACTCGAAATAACCCTGCATTCGTTCGAGAAAGGTCACAATACAGACGAGCTGGTCGGATGGTATGGGGTGGAATCAGCATAGGCGGTCGTACGAACCTGCATATCATTCGGAATGGTACTTTGACGGGCCGCAGGTATGCAGACGAGATACTACGATCTCATGTCATCCCTTACGCTGGAGCCATTGGCGATTCCTTTATTTTCCAGGATGATAATGCCCGACTGCATAGAGCTCGTCTGGTGAAGAACATACTTGAAGCTGAAACAATACAGCGTATGGAATGGCCAGCATGCTCTACTGACCTGAATCCAATCGAGCATGTTTGGGACATGCTCGGACGACGCATTGCTGCGCGGCCAAGGCCGCCTATGACTGTCCCAGACTTGGCGATTGCACTTCTTGAGGAATGGAACAGTATTCCCCAAAGTCTGATCGATAACCTCATCGCATCCATGGCAAACAGGTGTGCAGCAGTCTTAGCTGTTTGAGGAGACCACACGCTCTTTTAAAACTCATGCATCATGTCTATTCAGAGCCTTTTTTATAATTTACATGTAACCAAATTGGTTCCCTAAATCATCTTTTCATGTTTTTTCCATATTTTCAAAGAATTACAGCTTAATTCCACATTGTTTTATTTTTTTCTCTGTATTGCGCATGAATACGCGTGTACTACCCATTGTATGGCAATACGTGGCTGTCTCGCATAGTTTTCTTGTTTTTTCTTGTTTTTTTTTGCTTGCTCCCCTAATTGTTTTGAGCAGTGTAGTAAGATCATCTTTGACCTTTCCCAGAATAATATATTCCATAATTATCTCACAAAACTGATTTTGTGCATTATTTTATAATTCAAGACATGACCATTCTTAATGATATTAATTACATTTTTTCACAATGTTTTCTTTACTTTCACTCAATTCTTTAAATATAATACAATTT
>JAOUZG010046286.1:0-14198 GCA_026289955.1 Argiope argentata | reverse complement strand
AAGAGACGTATATTTCCGGCTTAAATTCTGCTGATGTATCAGCGGGGCTTGTCCACGGCAAGTGCTATAAGTAACAACAACATTACTATATTTGAAGTAATCATGCCTTATTTGCTTATCTTCTAGGGAACATTTTGCTTCTTATGTTTTGCATCATGCGTACAAATATTATATCGCTGCTTTAAAGAGAATTTCCAATTTCTTTTGGAATTAAACTATTTTTCTCTATTGCTATTTTCCTTTTCTACTTACAATTTCCAATACAGTAGTACATTGTAATATAGTACAATTTTTCCATTTGATTATATTTCTTTCAATTCATCCAAAAGGAATAATTTTGATTTTCATTCCATTTATTAAATGTAATATTCAGTTTGAAATATTTCATCAAAATTATGTTTGGAAGCTGTTATTTCCTAAATTAATTCGTATTCGTGTAAGAATTAAAAGCATTATTAAAGTGTCGTTGGTCCAAGAATCCAAATCTAACAAAAATGTGATAATAATGTTATTTTGAATCGTTTGATTTTCAGCACTAATTATGTCTAATAAAATAGCAATTTAAAATATACGTTTTTTCATATTACCATCATTCTAAAATTTTCTATACTTATAATTTTCTTTGCTGGAATAGATTTTCTGTTTAAGTGATTCCTTTTTTTACATAATTTTGAGATATATCTGTAGTTTAAAATTTATTTGATGCGTGATTTTTCAATACGGACTTTGACTGTGTTTTCAGGCCCCCCCCCCTCTCTCTCTTTTTAATTTTTATCTCTTTAAAACAGAAATATGACTTCTATAATATAAAGCTTATCTATTTTAAATATTGTTAATCTTATTCTAAATATACAGAATAAATAATTGTCAGCGTTATGTTGTTATGTATTGAGGCTCCGTTTCTTTGAGAGATAACACGGGTTTTCAAATTGCATTATTGATCAAGCTTAGAGTTAATTTTCTAGTTCAGGTCACTGTATGGAGTTTTAAACAGTTTTAAAGCATCGGTTTTTTTCAGTCTTGTAGATATGAAATAAAATTGATGAATAAAAAATAATAAGCATTTTTTAAATATTTTTCCTCGCTTGGCTCATTAGATGGATGCAGATTTATAAAGTAATACAAAATAAACTGCGAACCTTCTTTATTAATTCATTCATAGACATCTGTATTAGAAGACATTTATTTTTTTATAATTCGGGTTAAAAAGAAAGTAAAGAATATCTAAACTAAAGAGTGAGGAAATACCTAACATTTGAATGAGGAACTCACATTCAAGGGCGCAGAATCTAAGATTTCTAGAAACAATTGTATTTTTAAATTTTACAGGAAAGAACACAAACTGTCAATCGTTATTGTTACGGATATGAAACGTGTGACCTACTATATTTTCTAAACTATATTTATGCAAACAAAATGGTTCTTTTAAAATATCGTCTGTTAAGAACCCAAATATCTGCAAAGTCCTTTTCTGCTACCTAATCTTAGAAAAGGATGGTCTTAAGCAGAATGAGTGAATCCCTTTTTACCGATTATTATCCTTTATTAAGTCATAAAAGGCATTCTTCTTTGGGCCCCGGAGAACAGACGGTAAAGTTTCGGCATTTGAACTGGAAAGTTTCATGTGTGGAACCCGATTCCTCCGATGAAGAGCCGTGTAAGCGGATCTGGTGCACATTAAATACATCGGGACCAAACTCCTTACGGTGTGGTGTGGATGCTTGTGGCTGGTGGTTCCGACTCAGAGGTTATAATTGTCAATTTACCATGGTTCAAAATTAAGAGATCTGTCCCAAAATAGCCCTACTGTTGCTTTGAAACGGGGTGTTAATTTAACTAAAATTTAAAGACATTCTTCCTAGAAAGATGAAGTGAGTAGCTTATGGGAGAAGTCATCTTTTCCCTATTATATCCCAGGACATCTATTAAATAGATTTTTATCCTTTGATTGCTCTAATGAATCATTCATTTTCCTTACTGTTAACCGTAGTGAATACTTTATTGCTCCAATTATTCTGAAAGCGAATATCCAAATAAGCATCATATAAGAATTATCTTTTATCCTGCCCCTTCTATTTTTAAAACCGCATAAATCCTTCCGAAAAATTGAATTTTCTCATAAATAATCTAATCTTTAAGATCTAATTTTTGGAAAATGCAATACTTTTATCGGATATGTTTCATATGCAATGAATGTATTGTATTATGGAACCTTATCAAATAAATGAGTGAAACACCCCCCTTAAATCAGAAATGCATTTGTAATAATTTTTATTTTTGTAAAAAGAAAATAATGAGTCAATTTGAATTTTTTAGATTTTATTTAATTATTTCAATCCTTACATATTCCCATTGCTTCTTTTTAGAATGTAAGACAATTCAGTTTAATTTTATAGATTTATTTCGCAGTAACATGTAAATTTTGTATTCCTTCATGCATTGAATGTCATGTTGTGGCCAGGTCCATCGATACGGCAGTTTTCATGCTGTCTGAATTGGCTCAAATAAAGGATAAGGCATTTCTATATATAAATAAAAAAAGAAGCTATTCAAAACTTATTGGGTTAAAATAAGCAAAATATGAAAAAGCAAAAAACTTGAGGTGAATGAAATTCTAAATTCTTACAGATTGTTTAAAGTTCGAAAGATTCTTCTGCTTTATAATTTTAATCAAAATGTTCCAGTTTCTGTGCAATCATTTGAATAATTTCTTACGAAAGGATCTCACAAAGGATCTGTTTGAGTGATATTTAACCCGATTGTTTGTAAATTAGCCACATATCTGCTATTTTTTTATTTTGGATAATCTGTGTTATTATACAATACATATATCTGTGTAGTTTTCCCAACACAATTTTACGTTGATAAATCGAAATATAATGAAATAAATTTTGATGAGGTATAACGAAAATTGCCTTCTTACTTTTCTGTCTATTTTTTGTAAATCTAATAAAATAAAAATAAATTTCGAAGCTAAATTTTCGAGTCTTCTAAATCATTTTTTATCATCTTAATAATTTGAAAGTTTATAGTTATCAATTTGAATTTATAGTTTTGAAGTAAAAAAGGGATCTCATTCTATGACCTGGATTAATAAAGGTAACCAGACATTAATCAGAATCATTCAGTGAAACCAGAAACTATCGGAAACAATTGAATGCAAAAAAAAAACATTGACCACCTTCCCAAGATGCGTTATAAATTATATCCCAAATGGTATAGCAATTTCAAAGGTGTTGGAAATAATGGAGCTCAACAACGAAGTTCCCAAAGATCTCTGAAGCCACGCTTTATACTTAAGGGAAGACCAAAAGAAGAATATCATAAATTTGAAAATGCATTCCATTTAAGAATACTTCAGCATTAGGAGGTGCTTTAAGTGCCAATGCTTTGGACACATCAGGACAAAGGGCTTGTCCTCGAAGCATTTCCGCTCATTGTAGACACTCGAATCAAACTAAGTACTGAAGAAACAAATTGGAATTATGTATTAACTGTCATAAAGAAAGGTCCTCGATTTAATATTGACCATTCAATCTCTCACAAAAAATGTCTCGAGTATTTGAAAGAAATAGAAGGGTATCGAACGACACTACAATATGAATAACAAGGATATCTTTCAACTTAAGCTCTACACCAGTTAAGTCTCACCAGCCTTTTCTCCATTTATAACAACAGGTACTTTAGACCTGGTTGAAACAGGCATTACCCACTTTCAAATACAATACTAGTTCAGAACCTTACAGAAGTGAAGGAAAATGACAGGATCCATCTTCATGGCAACACATAGCCTTCTCTCAAAATCATGAAGATATCTTCAGAGCCATATTTAATTTACAGTTTGAATTCTTCAAGGTTTACAAAGGTAAAATACTTCAAAACTTACTATAAAATAATTTATTGGGCATAGGATCTAAATCAAGAACAAAGAATTCATGGCATTAAAAAGAAGAGTAAAACAATCACAAAGGTCTCTCAAACAAAATTTTATTGAAATAGAATAAAAGAATAGAAGATAATTCAAAAAAGCCACCAAAAGAGAAGAAAGGTCATTCTTTCAAAACATCGGCACCAATTCAAGAAACCCATTTAGTAAGTCATATAAAGAGGGCTTCAAAAAGACCCAAACGCCTTCAGAATTCTTTAAGCTCTTAGGATGTTCCAACCTCTAATAGCTTAAAGAGTTCTTAAAGAAAGAAAATCCCAAGAAATTCCCAAAGCTCATTACCCTCAACATTATGATATTTCACTTCAAGAACACTTGACCAGTCAACTCAACTCGGAACAACTATCTTCAAAAATTAAAATAAAACAAGTCCTTTGCAAAGCCCCATCTAAAAAAGCACCAGGATTTGACTGGATAGATAATGTACTTCTGAAGGAAACACACAAGAATTTTCCGGATATTTTCCACAATCTCATCAATATCTTGTTTTTGTTGTAACTGAATTAACAGTAGAAAAATTGAATTCACCCTTCCAAAACTCCCTATCAATCGCTGGACAAACAAATATAATCTTCAAATTTCTGAAGAAAAAAAATCCTAAAATATTCTGAACAACAAATTATTTAGCTGACCAACATTTAAATGGAATAACGTGATAATCAAACGCTAACAAGCTTTAAGCTATCTCGGTGTCACCATTGACAATAAGCGTTACTGGATCCTTCACCTCCTCAACGTCAAAACGAAAGGGACTCTCTTATATGAAAATCTCAGCAGAATTGCGGGATCCACACGGAAATTAAAGAAAGAATTCAGGCGTCATCTATACTTTACCATTTCCTTAAGAATGGTCCTTTATGGAGCATCAGCTAGGGCTTATCATTTCTCATCAAGGTATCAAAGAACCCTAAACTTTATAAAGAGAAAATTTCTCCTGAGTATTTCTAGAGCATTACACACAACATCTACGGCAACACTCCAAGTTAACGATGGAATTCTTCCATTCCACACTAAAAAGGAAGTAGAAGCAGCCTATCTGAGAATCAATGCTCTACAATTATATTGATATTTTTAAATTTTAACAATCCATCCTGAAAACGAAATCCATTGCTCCCATATAAAACTCTTTTCTTCATATTTCCATTTTGAAGACAATTTCCTTCAAACAATTATTCCAACCTACAAACAAGACTGATATTTTTCCAGAAGGGTCCAAAATAGAGGAAACAACGGACATTGCCCTCTGTTTCTTCCAAAATGACCAGCTCACTCATCAGTGGCTCGGCAAACTTCGTGTAAAAAATTCTGTTTTTCATACCGAGTTGCAGGTCATTAGGGAAGAGTATAAATGTTAGCAATCTCCACTACAATATGAAAATATGGAGTGATATTGAGTTCATTTTAAAAGATATTTGCTTATTTTTCATCTCAAGCCCAATGGTACACGATATTCAAGCTAATTTGTATTGGATATTCAAGCTCAATTGTACAGAATATTCAATTCTACTCAATCAAGTTTTTATTCAGTTAGGATAGGTTAAAGTCCATGGTCGATAACGGTATTGAGGCTGCAGATTCATTAGCCAAACAGTTCGTTCAATATCCAATCCCGAGAAGCCATATGAAAATCATATTAATTGAATTGATTCAACATTGGCGTAAAGAAAAATGAGACAATGGCTCAACAGAAAGAAAACTTTATCAACCCATACCCATAGTTTGATTTAATGTGCCATCTTGGAACAGGCTATTTATAATATTTGCAACCGTCCATGGTCGTTTCCCTTCGTATTTCAAGAGATTTCATTTTAATTAACGGAATTCTGGAGTTGAGGTAAAGAAGGAGATCCTAATTATTATGCCGCTAGCAGTCATCTCATCACATATTTTCATCTCAAGAAACTAACCCATGACCAAGAACGAAGCTGGTGTATAAACGTTATGGAAAACAACATGTCGAAAATCAAAGTTAGAAATCTTGTGCTTTTTCTACAGCATAACGAATAACCGATCTCCCAAGATCCAAGCACCGGATACATTTTGTCTCATTCTTTATTAAAGTGCTTCTCCAAGAAATATTAATTTCATCAAAATTCATTCAACCCATACTTCCCATTGAACAACCTATTTTCATTATTTTATTATATATAGTTATTATTTTATGCATCTTATGTAATTTTTGCATTTTTGAAAATAAATATGTACACGTATGTCCATTCAACCTGCAGATAATTCTAGAGATTCCAAGTTTGGGGATATTTTATGGCGAAAAATAGACTTTCTATAAAGATATTATTATCTATTTTAAAATTACCTTCAAACGCCAAATGATTAAAAACTTATTATATCTATTTTTTATTTATGATTTAATAAATATACATTAGTTTTTATGAATTACTAAATATTAAGCTAATGATTTGATTATTTTCATTTACCTATAACTATCTACAAAAATTAATTTTTTAAGATAAATTTCAATACAATTAATCCTTAAATCAGTGAATACTGGTTCGTCTTCAAATCTTCCCTAATAGAGAAGGATACCTTAAAAATGAAAAGATTAAAATTTACTCATATCATTCATATATTCATAAAAATGTACAATTGATCATATTTGTAGTCCTATTGTTTCTTTTTAATTGCCTAATTAATAAATTTGTATATTTAAAAATATCTTACAAATTTTTTTATAATTCTGGAACAGGCCCCGGTCTTGTCTAAATCATCACAAACTTTCTGAAATTTAAAAATAAAATTAATAATGAAATATAATCAAAATATTTCTTTGAAACTCTTGAACCTTATTAACATATTTAACTTAGAATCATTAATTTAATAATCATGTAAGATGCTTTACACTTAATTATGTATAGAAAAACAATATGTATTTTTTCTATAATAGTCAGATAATTTATAATAAATATTAAATAATAATATTAAACTAATAAAATATTTTTTATTAATTCCTAAGCCAAATTTTGTGATTCATGCAATGCTCGTTAAATATTTCATTACAAGTAAAACAATTTTCCTGACAGATTACTTTTGCAATGTAAATTTACTCAAATTTAGCACAAACATTAAATTAAATTTCACTGCAACTTTAAGTTATATCCGTATGAAGCAAACTATTTCTCTGGTATTATATTTATTTTAAAATCGCTAACACCTTTATAAAAATTTTATTTCTAAAATTCCCATAAATTTCTTTGTTTATGTATATCATATCAATAAAATGTTGAATTTCATTTTAATTTCTAAGAAATAGTTCCGTTTCATTTTAGATAAACATTATAGCATCAGTAGATAAAACAAGGCATCCATTAATTAATTTATTAGTATAAATGAAGATATAACGGACTAGTTTATAGTTGAATGAATAGCATGAATGCTCTGTAGAAAGGTTTAATTGCTCATTGTATATATATATATTTTATTTCTCATTCATTATTTGTATTTTGATGCATACGAATGTAAAAGGTTCATGTATTTCATTTCATTATGTATTTTCATTTCAACTTAATTCATCATAGAAAGTGCGGTTTTCTCAAAAGAATTTTTCTCTATGTTAATTGAAAGCATAGAAAGAAACCATTCTTCCAATAGAATACAAAATTAAACTTATCATAAAAAAAGTTCCAAACACGAAATTAAATTATGCAATAATAGAAATTTATTCTTTTTGTGAATACATCGAAGTGCATTTAAATTCTTCTGAATTCTTATAATTATGCATTGGATGCATAATATTAAATACAGTTAAGAATTATTCTAAGATTTTATATAATAAAAGTAGCAAATTATGGTTTTTATGTAGTTTAAATATTCCTTTTATTGACTTAATCAAATTTATTTCATTTATAAGATATTCAAAGAATCCGTTAAGAAAATAAAGGTCTAAAAGTAACTAAAGTCTTAAACACCTCTTCTTACCAGTTCTTCATAATTCTGTAAAGTTGAAATACGCTTTTCTATTTCTTATATAAAGAAGTATAATAAATTAGTAATAAAACATAATAATAAGTAAATGAAATTTGAACTGTTTTAATACATTTGGTTTTTAATTTAGTCCTTTTGTATCCGCAAAAATATGAAATGCTGTCACAACTTGATTACTAATGTATAAAATTTAAAACTTGATCGAAAACAACATCTAACACATTCAGCCTGAGTAAAAGGGTAATACATGCAAAATTGTTTTAAATTAAAAAAAAAAACTATTTGCAAAAACTTTTATCCTAAAAAAAAAGAATTTATATAATTTCCATAAAAGGAGAACGTATAATCTATTTCTTACCTTTTTATAGGCCAAAATACCATTTAATGTACAATTATAGGCATTTCGCTGTAAATCAGAATTAATACATAAGTAAAATAAATTATTTTTTTAAAAAAAAATAAGTATAAAAGATGAAACAGAAAAATTAAATTAACTATTGTGAATCAATATAAATGAAATAACTTTTAAATATAAATGAAGAAAGAAGAGTCATTAAAATACATTTTTATAATTTAATTGTCATTGATGAAATAAAAACGATTGTTCTGTTTCTGGATCAGTAAAAGAACATAATTTTACTTGAAAAATATTACAAAATAAATTCATGAATAAAATATATCTTTTAGTAATTTTTTAATATGTCTTTGAGAAAACAGTGAATTACAACATACCAAAATTTATACATGGGAGCAAAACATCTATATTAAAAATTATGTGGTATCTTTATTAGTTTTTAAAGATGTACAGAGAAAAGAAAAATACATGCTTATTTGCTTATTTTCATGACATAAAATTTCTACATGAAATAAAAATAATTATAAAAGAAGTTATAGCTATGTAACGAACGTATATAAAAAACGAAAAAACAACAACGTTGATATTTTCTAATTCAAATACGATAAAAACCTTCTAATTGCATGCATCCTCATTCTCTTTGTGGTTTGAATGTCTATAATCAGGTATGACCCTTTTCTTTTTTTATTTAATGTGACTATATCTGCTCCTAGAGCTTTGCATATATTGTGTCCATAGCACAATTGATTTATTTTGCTGAAGAGGCAAAATGATATATTTGTTACTTTCTTGTATTTAAAAGAGTATCATTTGCCTTTTGGAAATGGAATGAATGAATGAAAAATTCAGCAAAGAACCACAGTTTTAGCGTTAAACAATAACATATAAATTCCGTAAAGCTAATATATTGCATTTTCTGAATAAATATATTTGTACACTTAAAATCATACACATTAAACTTCAGTCAATCATCTGACAAAAAAAATTTGACACAGGTCATTAAATATTATTGGTAGATTTGAAATTACAGCAGTGATCTTTTCTCTGCAACTTTTTCAGGAAATTTAAATTGAACTTTTATACTAAATTTGATTTAAAACTTTGCCATTAAATGTTGTACTTAGTATTAAAATAAAACATTTATACTTATTATATTTTATTGTTTATATATTAGACGAAAACATCAACAATAATTGAATATAATGTTATATGATAAATCTTAATAAAATACAAGATACATATTCTCTTGATCAATAAGAAATGATATTTCAATAAGAAAAAGGAAATGATTTTCTTCAAATAAGAAATGATATTTCTTATGTATTATTATAACATATTAACATATCCTAATATTATGTCAAACTACATTCCTAGTCTAATAATAATATTAAAAACTTTCTTTTTAGTATAGATAAAAGGAAAACTAACCCTCATAGCATCGTCATAATGGCAATATTCTCTGAATGCACCGGGAACGTCTTCATTTTTGTAAGGGTAAAAATTATCTCTTATCATATGGTATGCTGATTTCAATTCCTACAATAAATAATAAACAAAAACTTCATGTCATTAAATCAGGAATGAGAGGAATTTCAAATCAACCATTTTATACCGCACGAGACTTCTCCTCTCAATATTTTCTCGTATATTAATATGCGTACAAAGTTGTTTTTCGAACTTCATAAACTTTGCATTTAAAGTACATATCACCGAACACGCTTATCAGTCCACAAGTTATTTACATGTTGGATCAATACGAATATTATGCAGAAGCTGACTTCAGTAGCTGAAATGCCTCACCTCATACTTTCACAGACATTTACAAAATTTGGTACGTTTTTGTTTCATAGAATAAGGCAGAAAATCAAGCACCTGTTTTAGAAGTTCTTTCATCTGACTGTTTTTGAAATTTCAAACAAATTTATGTTTTTGATGACATTATTATTTAGTATTTCCCAATTATCTTCATTGCATTTAAGGGTTATTTACATATTACATAGTGGGGCCAAAATTTCCGGAAAATTTCGAATATAACATTACGGCACATAACTCTCAGATTGCTCCCCAAAATTTCAGAAATGGTTTTCCAACATTTATCATACAAAAAGTTGCACTTGAAGTTACAACTACGATGAAAACTTGATTAAAAGAGTTTTCGATCTAAGAGAGGGATAACCAGAAACAGATGAAAAAGAAAAATAATTCTCATTCCCACCGTTGCGCAGAATGCAAACTTTAATTTAAAACTTTCAATAATTGATTTATTAACTTTATACATTATCTCCATGTATTTTCATAAATACAACGTACGAGTTCCAAAAATTTAAATCTTTATTTCGTTTTTTCCCGAATTTTTTTTTCACATTTCGGCTTAGGGAATTTAGTTTTCATATAAATAATATACAGTATATATGAGAAGTGTTATATTAAAATATTATGTACACTATCTATTTGAAGGTAATGCCCCTAACACCAAGTGTAATCTCTAAATGGTTATCCAATGAGAAGAATTAAAATTAAAGTCATTAAAAATATCATTCTATCTAAAAAAGTGTTTTTATGGAATATTAAATTTATGAAAAAAATCACAAACAAAAATATTTATAATCGAAACATAGAAAAAAAATTAAAAGTAAACTTCTTAAAATATTTTTTTTCATACGTTTCAAAAACTTTTGAACGTACGATAGTTTTAAATATTATGACACTAAATTATAGGGTTTAAGAAAACTAAATAACCAATAAACAAATAGTTCAATTTTCCGTGTCAAATGCTCACTAATAAATCGACTTATGATTGGTATTTGATCTTCAATTGCTAAAAAACATGAGGAAATGGTTGATACTGGGGCGTTCATTGATAAAACACATTGCGAAATACTAGGTATAAAGTGTCCCTTGATAAAATACGTCGGGAAAGGATCAACCAATTCGTCGGAAAGAAGCCGAGGCTCTCATCGTGTGGCATTCCCCGGGGAACATGACCAATGTCGGTGAGCCACAACCTGGTGCTTTCTGTGGGGCGATGTTTGGTCAATAATTGGCCGATGATCTTTTGATGCTTAGAGAAGTATTTTTAGTACTAAAAAACAATTCTCCTCCAAGCCAGAAGACCAAACGTAAAGCTAGATAAGCCGCCACTCAGCAACCCCACCTAACAAAGTAAGAGGCTGGATGTTAAAATTTGGAAACTAATAGCTGGCACCAAGGAGCTTCTAAACGCTGACAATTTTCAACTAACACCACAATGCTACTTCCAGTTACCTCCATTTAAAAACTGCACTGACATCGATGTTAACTTTAGTTACAAAATAAACATAAATACAATAAACATCAGGATATGCTTGGCTTTATTATATGAATAAAATTAAACATAATGAACAAAAAAAAACACTGCAGGGAAATTTCATCGATAACAACTCTACAATAATTATATTATAGTCTTAAACATGAGATGAATCAAGAAAAAGTAGCAAATACGAATGACTCAAGTAACTGAAGCTCATTTTCAACATTTTCAAATTCAAATTTGAAACTGGCCAAGTGCACACAGAACACCTCTCCATGCCCCTGCAACTATGATCTCTGAGATCATTCAAACACACAGAACAACACACTGGCCAAGTACCTGAGTTTTAGAAATACTCTTAGTCTTGATAAGTAGTACTCTTTATTTGAAACAGAAAACTAAAGTACTAAATATTGCATAACTTTGAATGTTAAATGAGACAAAAGAAGCAGGATACCTAAGCCTTTTCTATATCGTTAGAATTTTGTTCATCTGCGAAGAAAAGTGAAAAGGAAACACGAACTGATTTGTTAATATGGATATTCAAGAATTAGACTTTCTCAGAGTGTGGAGGACAATCCAATGAGGCGCTTGTGGTATAAATTAAAACGTCAGATACGATCAAGTCTACAAATTACCACAGTGATAACAAATCTTACCAGCTTTCTTTCACAAAAATAACATGAAATTCTTTCAGAAATATTCTGAAAACGAATGAATAGCCTCCTTCATAAGAAACATGTCTTGTTTCAATATGCGGTCTCAAAAGAAGTCGGATCAATACAATTACTATACAATTACTACCGATTCTACATTGGATTGTAAATTAAGTTACATAATTTTGATTTTTAATACTTCAGTAATAATAATGATTAATATACCAAACTTGTTTTTATGATGCCCAATTTAGTGCAGCTTACATTATGCATTGCATTTCTAGTTCGGAAGAAGTATTAAGTTTCTTTTTTACTTGTATAGAATTTAGTTCAAATATTTAGAGATTCCAGTGTAAAAGGTATCGATTTCTGGAAATTATTTCCAATTTTGCTTAAATTCGAAATGTTGCTCACTATAACATCTATATAATTCTGGAATTTTTAGATCAACTATTCTATATATCTGTTTTTGAAATAAAAAGTACGCTATGATTTTTCTAGTGTATTTCCAAGATATATGAGATATTTTAAGATAATATAATTTCAAGGTAATTTGTTTTCGATATTCGTCTTTACAAAATATTTTATTCATGTTAATTTATTTTATAAAAAAATAGTTAATTATTAAAATCGTTCAAGAAAGATAAAAAAAAAGAAAGAAATTCTCAGCAATGTATTCATTATTAGCAAATAAAATTTCTTATTTTTCTCATTTAAAAGATATAGTTAGATTTATAATTCGAAGTATGCTCTTATTGATGAATTTAGAGATTCTATTAAATATTGGTTGAAAAGAACAAATTTCAATAAGAATGAAATTTATTAATATAGTACTCAAAATGTGTTGAAATCAATATATTTATATGTTATATGTTATGTGAATATTTTATATGTTAAAATGTTTTTTTTAAATAAATATGTATTTATATGACCAATATCAAAATATATATAACCGGAAAATATTGAAAACCAAATTCTAGAATAGTGCTAAGCGACATTAATTCTTTTATTCATAACGATTTTGCCATAAAACTAATTAAAAAAATAATTTTGAGATGTGAAAAGATAAGTGAAGTTTTACCTCTGGTTTCAGAAATTCAGAGCATTTCACTAATTGGTCTGTTGCTGATCCATCTGAAATAATAAAAATATACTATTTTTTAAATATTATTTTTAACTGAAATTAACATTATTTGTTGCCTAATTAACATTCCTTGCAATAAATAACATAATGTTTTATCATTTCTACAAGAAAATAAATTAAAAAATTTCGGAAGCATATTGAGTTTGCTGATTATTTTCGATTTGGCCAACAAGAAAAAGTAGGTTTGGAAGTAGGAACATGTATTCTTTTAGAATGAAGATACGTTTTTAAACTTAGAAGTCAATTTTTGTAACAAATCAACATATATCTTCATGTTGATAATCAATCAGTTTTACATACTTAATTTGCCCAAATTCTAGTCTTTATGTATATTTATCTTTGTTATTTCTTTAAAAAAACTAAACAGTTCCTTTTTCCAGTGGCTCTTTCCAGTGGCAGTTCTTTCAGAATTGTATCTTGCGTGGTGAATTATAGTATTTAACTTTTCTCGCTATTTCTCTTCAAAAAGTAACAAAAAACAGTTTTAATCAACTTAATTAGTTGATTTAAATTATTATGAGAAATTTTTTCTGAATTCGGGAGTGTTGAAAATGATTAGAACTTATTAAAAATTCAACCTCATTTTAGGTACAAAAACCTTTAATTATCTTTCAATTCGTTTCCTGATAGGGGTTTTAGACCTTATTAAACACATTTTCAGAATAAATGAGCCCATGATAGCAAGTAGTTTAAGTAGATTCTGATAACTTAAAACTGCACTCTAATGTAAATATTAAGTGAAATTTTGATCTAAAAGATAAAAAAAATGTATGTTATCGTTGAAACTTTCTTTTTGTGACATTCTAAGAACAAGATTTTATTTATACAGATATGTGTAGCTAGTAAAGCAAAGTAAATCGATATATATA
>JAOUZG010046281.1:0-16540 GCA_026289955.1 Argiope argentata | reverse complement strand
TATATATATATATATATATATATATATATATATATAAATTGAATTACTCTTTCTATATGCCATCCTAAATCATTTTTCTGCTGTGAATTCGAACACTCTTTGTTGTGGTAAAGAAAAAATTGAAATAATTTACCTGCCTTTTCCCTTTATATTAATGAATAATTTATCATTTTTTCTTTCTTTATGCGTTCGTGTACAAATTTTTTGCTTTGTTTGTTTCTATATTTTTTTGCTGAATTATTTACTTCGTTCTCTCCTTTCCCCCTTTTGCTCGGCTTAAACTTATTCATAAACAGTTATTTGTAGATCGTTCTGCCGGTTGTAATTTAAAAAAGTGAATGAATGGATGATGTTAGTCAATTATGTTATAACGACTGAATGAAATTGGTTGAAATTTAGCACAGGGATAGATTATAATATAGAATAAAACATAGGCTACTATTTATTCCGGCTAATTGAGTGATTAATTTTTTTATTAATTAAAAACTTATTTTCGGCCAAAAATTATCATTTCCCCACCACCAAATGAGTACAGTGGGGTTCTTTCCGCCGCCTCGAAGACAAAACACAAGGGGAAGAACAACCCCACTCGAACCTGGGAGGCCCAGATCTCGTAGAAGACGCGCTAGTCCTCGGCCAGGGAACCGTGACACAATGTCTCCGAGAGCTCATCAATGAAAAATATTGAAAAATAAATAATATTTTGGATTTTTAGTTCCCACAAGACATTTTAGGTGCTCCTTCTGGATTCGAATCAGCTGACACAATGTCCTGGTGGGGGAGTCTGATCTTCGCAGTGAAAGACTGAGAGTGGGATTCCTGTTACCGAACACAAAAGATCTATCGCATATTAAAGTGTGATGCATGTTAAATATATCGATACATATTTAACATGATATGGAATTGTGTTCATGAATCTCGAAAAGCAGTGCGATGATTAAAATGCCTCGATTCAACTTTGTAATATTAATTCCCAACAGTCTTCGGGTAGCCTTGAAATGTTAGTTGGTAGATCTTTCGTCTAATTTGTATTCGAACGGAAAAAGCAAAATTATAACAAAATGGTTTGAAAGAATATGTTTTTTTTTATATATCCTTATTCTAAGAAATAAATCTATTTTTGAAGATCACAGTTCCCAAACGGCGAATCCAATTCCAATCATCATTATGTTTAATTTTCATTTGTGTTGTAAATAAAAAATGAGAACAGACGATCTTTTTTTTGTGTTCTTTTTTCTTTTGGCAACACTATGAGTCGCCTGTCTACTTAGTAGATGAATGACAAAATTATTCTAGAATTTTCGCAGTTATTTGACGAATGCAGTTGGATTCAATTTCTTAAACTATTTACCACAAGGAAATTGTCAGATTAAATGTCAGGAACTGTTTTATAATGTGCTTAGACAAATTTGAAAGATTTTCCGATTTTGCTTAACTTTGTTTAAGAACTTTAAACATTTGGGGAGTTACTATAAGATTCGCCTTGGCTAGACTTGGTAGAATTGCATATGCTTTGGATATCAACCTGAATATCATAAAGTAAGTTCAGATTATTCATGTTTTAAAAAATTCATTTGCCATTTTATAGTTTATGCAAATTGTAGCCCTTTTAACTCTTAAATAGGTGCTATGTATATTTCAATATAAAATCTGTTTTCCGGTTATTTAGTTTTGATCATTTTTCAACTCCAGTTATAAAAACTAACCTTAAAATATAAATAAATATTCAATAAGAAAAATGTAAACGGTAAACTCTTTAAAAGGTGAACGGATAAAGGTTTTATGCCGTGTTCATTTAATATAGTGTTATTCATTGAATATAAATTGACAAAACGTATTAAAGAGATCACGATTTTGTGTTAAAATGCATATTTCTATGCAACCGTAGTATTCTCTTAAATTTGGTAAACATTCGATTTAAATGTAAAATTTTAGTACTCAGAAAATCATTAGTTGACTTCTAAATCTAATTTTAAAGTTATCGAATCCCTTCTTTAGGAGAAACAATATGCATATTAGTTTACCTCATCCTTATCAACTGCTATAGTCATGACACTGTAATAAACTCATCAGTTGTAGACTTTGATAATAGCGGACAGTACAGTGAAATAATATTCACAAGGATTTTAACTACTTGTAATTTGTTGCTAGTTAGAGAAAACAAATAAAAAAATTTTCACCGCTGATTATCGAGACTAATTTGTTGTGCTATTGCATGCCAACTAAACTGTTCCTTTGCATTATCTTTTAAACTGAAAAGTGCTCGGACTCGTGCATCGAATTACAAAACTTGATAATTCTTTAGCTTAAAAAAAGCTTCAGCCCATCCTATTCTTAACAACGGAGCTTCTCAGATAGAATGCTGGTTGAATTGGGGTTTTCCATTCTCAGGGACAATTTATGGCTTATTATTCAAAATAAGGAATATTTTACCATTTCTATTTTGAGTAACTGCCTCGTGAGTTATAAAAAAGATCTAGAATTGTTTCAGCTTCTGTCTTCAGTTTTACTTTTTTTTGGCATAATTTTTTTTATGGAGAGTTTTGAATTCTAGTGATAAAACATGTATAGTTAAACATCTTAAGGAAATCCTTAATATTATTTTAAGGAAAACTCCGTATCATGTTTCTAAAATTTATGCCTTAATTCTAAATAAATAACTCAAATATCCATATTAGTAACAAATACTGTAAAATATTGTATGACATTGATCAATACTGCATAATATTAATATCGTATTATACTGTGTGACATAATGCAATTATTGCGAATATTTATCAATGTAAAATACTGAGTAATAATTTGTAATATCGCACAATATTATACAATATTGTGCATCAGATTGTGCTAGCTGGGATCCAATTTGGAAACATTATTCATAAATCTAACAAATTTAAATATGCTATGTATATTGTTACTTCAAAGCAATTCGGCAATGCACGAAATATTTTTAAAGTTTTGTTCATTAGTTCGTCTTAGCTTGTGATTTAACCGATAAATTCGCACTGCTTCGACAGCACTTTCCCCGTTCAAATAAAACTGCTATATCTATTCACTTAGTTGTTTCTTGGCATAATCCAACATTTCACTGAAGAAACCCTCTTCCCTCACTGTTTTTTAAAGGTTTCTCCACAAGCAATACTTTGCTCGTGGTGTTCTGCGATTAGTGCTTCTATTGTCTAATCTTGTGAATTATGAAAAAGGCAACAAAGCTCCTCCTCTCTGTGTTGTCATCGATCCTTTATAATGCTCTTTGCAAATGCTTTAAGCCGGCAATTTTCGTCACGCGCATATCGTTCCAATGCCATTTGTGGTTTTTCAATATACCGATCAATTTGCGCTAGGAAAAGGTGGATGTTGCCATTCGAAAATTTCCAAATTCTCTCACTGTAACGCAACCGTGAACTCTGCGTTGTTTAAAATCATCATAATTTCCAGTGCATACCTTCAAACAACCATGTCTGAAATTTCGGTTCGATTCGTTGAGCGGATAGGCTGCTAGTTTTTCATTTATAGGGGAAGGTTGTTTTTTTTTACATTACTCTGTTTTTCAAACTAAAACAGTTAAGTAATGCAAAGGTTTAAAAATCTAAAAAAGTATTTAAGCATTTCATAATGCAATTTTTAGCAAACTTCAGTGATATGCAACAATTTTTATTAATGATAAAAAATACCTAAATATTTTCATTACTTGTTAAAATTTGGAAATTTTAAAGGGATTGAATATCATTTATTTATACAACAAATTCAAAGGTAAGAAAATTAGAATAAGAGTTTTTATTTAAAGAACTACTAGTAAAAAGCAAATAGCCATTTTTTATTTTCATCTGGTACAATTTTCTCATGAAAATTATTTCAATACATTGAATATAATTTGATCACTGTTAACTAAATTACCTTAAAAATTAAGGTAATACAAATCTGTTTTTAATTTAATTTCAAAAAGATGGAAAATCAAGCTTAGTATCAAACAATGAATACCGTTAAGATGAAACAAACTAATGAATCCATCAAAGGAGTTACGAATCAAATGCTAAAAACTAATAGTAAAAAAAGATCCGAAAGCAAAGATAAATTCTTCAGATTTCACTGAAGAGAAACAGAATTTAAAACGAACTGTTATCAAAAAGGGATTTTCAGTACGCTTGCACTCACCAGTTGTTGAAGCACTGAATCCAAGACGTGATAGGAAAGCGGGGGGAAATGAATTCAATTATCATAATTATTTCAGATGCTCTGAGAAATTCGCATCCGGAAACCTTCATGGCAGTGACAGATGAAAAAAAAAATAAAAATAAGTTTACAAAACGAATCGATTCGTTTCCACCTGCCCACCGATCCCTCATCTTTCGCGCTCTCGCAGACGGCTTTTTGCTCTGACTCAGTTACACCTAAGGAAGGGGTTAAATACAGCTAAATTTCTACGAATTGATTAAATTCGCCTGTGCGTGGGTTTTTAAAAATACATCTTTGGCGAAACTTGTTTACGTTGAACAAAAATTATAATTTCTGTATTTAGTCTTTAATTTCATGGAGTTTAAACCTGTATTTGATATCACAGAATAAAACACTACGAAAAGAAAATATAGCTGCAAATAACTAATTATCTTTTGCATTTTTTACCATACGGTTACGACAAGCTAAACTCGGGCATTAAAAGAAAAACTTAGTCTTCGAAAATATTTTAACTAAAATGAATTAGAAACAAAAAAACCGGAAAAAGTTTTTTAATAGTTAATTTATTGTACAACTAAAACCAAATAGCAACAATTCCTAAATTAATATTAAAAATTTAGGCATAGAAGTAAAGCTTGGTAAAAAGAATTCGCAAACTGCACTCGGTCATCTCATAATCAAGCAACGAATATTTGCTATGGCAGGTAAAAACTATTGTCAACTTTATGGTTAACTTTATAATTGGACGAGGGAAGCTATCGATTGTAATATTTTCATTTATTGTTGAAGTAAATATTAATATTTTTAAAAATATCGCGGCAAAAGGGCCAAACAAGTATTGAGTAAAGTAAATTAGTTCTTAAGCATGCTGAAGATGGAAAGTGTGAGCAGGAAATATCAAAGATGTCGTTTAAAATAATACATTTATCATTAGAGACCAAACTTAGAATATCTTATTGGAATACTTAGAAGTAGAATATAATTTTTTCCCCCCATTTGCTCGAAGATGGTAAACTATCAGATCAGAATCCACAACACTCGATGAGGTATTTATTGTTCTCCCAATAAAGATTTTTTAAATTCCATATTGATTTTTTAAAAATTTAATAGTTATATTTATTAACTTTAAACCAGCTCTGCCCTTAATGCTGTTGAAGCTATTTAATAAAGTCCCGTCAAAATTGCATGAAAATTCTAACTTTTAGAAAATTAAAACTTTTAACACCTATTTATTTCCATTTTATCTCACATGGTGCTATAATTTCACTTCCTTATTCTTTATTAACTGTTTATGCCAACATCAAACAGCTGTAACGCAATTAAATTCTATTATGTTGGAAAGTTCGGTATTATTGAAACATATATATATAAAATAAAGAATTTAAAATACAAGTTAACAGCATGTTGAGCTTATTTCTTAATAAATTTAATATTTTAATTGATTGCTTTGATTAACAGAATCCGTAAAAAATGAATGAATGAAATGAAATTGGAATGTAACTTTCGTAACTAATTTCCAAAAAGTATGAAAATATATACAGTATCTATATTCCTTACTAAGCGAGAATATTCTCCGACTCAAATAATTTCATTCACAATATGGTTGGCAAAACTAGCAAACAAATTTCTTTTTTCGCATCACTTTCATTTAGAATTATTATATTCAGACACTCAAAAAATAAATATGGTAGCAGATGGTAAATCCTTTGATAAATTGGCTTCATATCTGATGTAGTTTTATATGTAACTAGCCGCCTTTGGCGACCAGTCGGTTCGCCAATATTAATGACGACTAAAGGGTTAAATCATTTTTTATATAACTTGGTCTCATAATAAGTTTTTCAGCAAAATATTTTTAAGTTTCAAAATTCGATAGTTATATAATTCACTTATAATATTACGTAGGCTTTAAGCAGTCCTATCTTTGAAGTCCGCATCTCTGTCTGATTTTCTATCGGTGCACGTAAAATACACTTTTAAATTAAATTGAAAATGATGAAACCAATTAATATAAAGACCTCTTTACACAATCTAAGCATGTCTTTAAATAAAACTAAGAACTGAAAGCATAATAGTCCGACATTGAAGTTTTATGTTCAATACAGAAATTGAAACATTATAAATTTTTTTATGATGTATAAGATCTCAAGGAATTATTCAGCAAAAATTTTACAGGTTAATTGAAACCTTTAGTTTTTAATTTTATTTTTAGATGTATATAAATGCTCTCAATAATATTTTTAAGTTTATAAATATATTTCAAAAAATTATGGTTTAAATTCCTTTGGTCTTATAGATTCATATTTGTAAAATATTCTTAATATTTCAACTTAGAAATATTTATTTATTTAGATCTTCTTCAAGTCTCGCTAATTTATTCAGTTATGAATATTGCAAGTTTAGAACAATCATCATTATCATAATCTAGACCAATTATTCTAGAGTAACTCTGATTGGCTTCTTTGATACCTTGATAAAGTGATCTAAAATCGCCAGTTTATATCGAATAGTTATGTTGAATTTTTCATAGATCGATCAGCTTTGATGATTTAGTTGATTGGAATGTCACTTTTTTATTTAAAGACTTATTGTCTTAAGAATATTTTGTTAAATATGATTCACAGAGCAGATGATGCATGTAAACATATTATTCATCAGCATTTTTTTCGTCAATCTACTAATTATATATTTCACTTGGACCAATTACTAAGAGATTTATGTCTCTCCCCAAAAAATTAAGAAATTAGAAGTTGGGCTCCGATTACAGAATATGCTTTGTAGATGTTAAGCCATATTTGCCTTAAATAAAATTGTTTAATTGGATTAGTAATATATGCATAGTAAAATATCACAGAAAACGTTTCCATCCATTTATTTTCCAAAAATATCATGATTCATTTTATACAGACACTTGCCGAAAACGACATATTTATATGTTTGAAAATGACGTTTTTATATGTTTGATTTATTTTTTCTCGACAGAGAACATGATATTGTTTTGGTAGAAAGCTTTGATGTCTCCGAAATATGCGGGTAAAAATAGTTTTATGTTTTTACAAATGTTGCATTGTTAATTATTACGTATGCTTGCTTGAAAAAAGATGCGTTTTCAAATAGCCGACCTGCTTTCACCAGTATAGCTTTAATATTACGTTACTTTGTTGAAAGAAGATGCGTTTTTATTTCGCAAAATTCATTAAAATGCGGAGATAAATTACTATTACCAAGGCGAATTCTTTGATTTGCACAAAATATCTTCACATAAGTAAAAGTAACAATTTAAAACATGTCTTATTGTTTTAAAAATTAAACAAAAAGAATGCAAAAATATTTTACTACTACTGATTATCAATTGGTTTTTGTTCGTCGTTTCTTTCAAATGATGTCATTTTCAAAGTTCGTTTAAGATTTCTTGCTTTTAAATAAATAATCTCGCTCTCAGAAGATTATCGTTGGGTGCTTTTCTAATAATAGTTTTTCAGTTTTAACTGTCTAACTTTTGTAATACATTTTTACTGTGTATTTTTATTTACTTTGATTCTTTAATGGAATTGTTAATTTTGATATTGCAAACGATC
This sequence comes from Argiope argentata, assembly GCA_026289955.1. Lineage (NCBI taxonomy): Eukaryota > Metazoa > Arthropoda > Arachnida > Araneae > Araneidae > Argiope > Argiope argentata. Next base: position 8,786 of record JAOUZG010046281.1, on the reverse strand, counting down.
AAGAAAAATTTTCTCTTGCATTTACGGTTTAAAAAATATTACACACTCAAGGTATACATATACCAAATTTGGTAGCTGTAGGTCGAACGGTCTGGTCTGTACAGCGCCAACACACACACACACACACACACACACACACACACACACACACACACACCTCGTGCTAAAGTAAAGAAGATGACTCGGTTTTGTCCAATTTCATTTCCATAAATATTTGCATTTTTGTTATATAATGTTCAGATGGACAAACGACCCGCTGACTAACTTCATTCAAAATTTGATTCACGTTAATTTGGAAATTTAATAAGAATGTTACGAATCAAATTCCATAGTTATAGCTCATTGTATTTTTAAGCTACCGCACTCTACATGTGCTTGGGACACATATAAACCAAAATATTTCAAGAATGTATTTTTCAGAGTCAAAGAATCAAAATAATGCTGAGATCGAATTTTTGATGATTAAAATAATTTCTCTTTCAATTTTCTTCATGCTTTCGGTTTCACCGATTTTTACTATGTTTTAAATAATCTTTTATGTATAAAAGGCAGTAAAAATAAAATAAATTAAAATAATATACTTCTTTAGCCTGTGTCATTTCCTGATTTTCTCATTTTCATAAACAAGCAGGTGATCAGTAAACCTGTATTTCGATGCCCACAAACTAACATTCAATCTTCTTTCGAACCCTGTTTGATGTTTCTAATCCCAGTGCGATCTTTGCATGTCAGCTCTGTCACCCCTAAAAGTATCTAGTCGGCTGTGTTGTCAGAACAATGTCGGTAGTTTTAGAAAGGTACGACATTATAACGAAACAAACTTTTGGAGCTATTTTTAAAGGTGTGATTTTTTTCAAAATCAACTTTCTTTGAAAATAATCTTGTTATAATAAATTCAGCAACATTTGCTGACATGCCGTTTTGTTGATAAACTAATTTATGTTCGCTATTAACTTCTAGAAAACCCGGATTCGAGTAGTTTCATTTCGTTAATTTTTTTTCCAATTTAAAAGTGCATGTGATTTGTTTTGAAAATTGCAATTTTGAATCATGGCCAGCTTATTAAAATGATATCTAAATATGCGCACACTGTCATTTTCCACGATTCAATTTAATAAGGCAGATTAAAATGCACCAATTTCAAAAAACCCCGGCTTGACTCAGGTTTTTCCATCTTACATCTACCTTGCCATCGTGGTTCTCGTTGTTTTCGAAATGTTGATAGTAATTTATTCGCTTATTCTGCAGAGGATTGATTCCAGCCAATTGGATGAGATGGTGAATATGCAAATTTTTAAGTAACTTATAAAAGGACTAATCGAAGAGTTGCTCGGTTTTCTCGCTGTTATTCTGTTAAGAATGTGATAAAAAAAGTGCCTTAGTAATAATATAATAAAAATGATTTCTTTGAAATAAGTGAGTTTAATTAACGGAGATTTGATTCCTTTTGGATTTGTTTGATGCTGATTTAAAAGTGAAGCCATGCCACTTTGAATGCTGATAAAAAGGATACAGACTGTTTGATGTGAAACATTCAAGAATGATATCGGTAAAATAATTGATTATTCGAAAACGAACTGCGCAAAATAGTTTTCCTTTCTTTAATAAAAGTCTCAACTACTAAAAAAAGGTAAGTTTTTTGAAAAAATTTCTAATATAATTTAAAAATAAAACTACTTTATGAATTTTGCTTAGTTTAATGGAAATTGTCTTTTATTGCATTTGACTGATATTAGACAGTAATAATTTAAATCGGCAGATGGTTTTGTAGTTTAAAAGTTTTATTTCAATTACTTCAAAATAATTTAATTCACACTACTCGTTAAAAACTGAGTCAGTGACATCGTTCGAGGGCGAGTTGAATTACGTTCTTTTAAATGATATTTAACATAGTCTTATTGTATTTGAAAATATATGAATGTGTTAAATTTGTTTATTGAATTATTAAATGAATAATACATACATAAAATATGTTTATATGTTTATTATTTTTGATGCATGTATAAAATATGTTTATGTTTATCATTTTTGTTAGCAATTATTTTAGAAATTAATTTACATTTAAAATAAAACTTATGATTATATGAAATGTATAAACTTGAATTACCTTGCCGAATTTATTAATGTTTTTCAGCTGTTCATGCCATCCATATCAGATTGCCACCATCTATAATTTCATCAAAGTTTTTCATTCTCCACGTTGTTTCTTCAGATTCTCTGAAAAAATTAGACAAATACAGTTTATAATCGAACCGTTTAAATCCTTTAGTCCTTCTGTATTTGGAGATAAAGAATTTCAAATATCTGAAACTTAACCCTTTTGTTTCGGAGTGTTCCTCTTACTCTCCATTTAAGGCGGTGCATAATTTTGAAGCTTTACATATTTTTCAATTTTGATTGTTAAAAATAGCTACATGGCAAAAAAATGTAAATTAATTTTTCGGGGAAATTCAAATGGACCACATCTTCATTTTGTATTTGAAACAGAAACGAGTCGCGACCGAAATCAGGAAGAGGACAGGTTAAATTTTCAATTTCGTTTCATTCCATCATGATAGTCACGCATTATCTACAGGAAGCGCTGACACAAAAACAGACGAAGGTTATAAAAACATACAGAGCGTAAAAAGGGCAAAAAAGCAACGGAATCGTGTAACCTGGTCTTGCATATACGCGAATATATACTTTTCAGATATATTCTTCAAAATCTGACACGTAGAGAATTTCGACTGGAATTCGCAAACCAGTTGACCTTGACAAGAGAAAGGCATGAATCCTACTGATGGCGCAGTTTGTTTACAAAGCTTCTTTTGATTTATTGAATAGAAAGAATGGAATGGGATCAGGAAATAAGATATTTTAGAATAGAGTTACTATGGTGTAAATGAACACAAAACTTTGGAAATTAATTACAATTGAAATAATAGTTTAAAATATCTTTTCAAATATGTATATGCATGCAATATTAACCAGCTTGGAACAATAAACCAGCTTTTGTATTAAGTGAATAATTTTGCATCGAATAACTTTTCCGAGCTCAAAAAAGTCGATATTGAAATTTCATTCAACGTCCATATTTCGGATTTCTCTCAGTCCCTGGAAAATAACAAAATCTTGGTTTTATCGGGCTCAAAAAATTTCCATTTGTTAGATGTGGAATTTTGAGAAATTATAATATTTTATTAATCGAATCTAATATAAATTAGAAAAAATTAAATAGGTCTTATATTAACTTGTACATTCCTGTCAAATTTTCTGATAAATTTTTCTTTGTGAATTCTCTTTGCCTGTCAGCCCACAATCATCTGACCACGGAAATTCGAACACAATGTAATAGATACGTAAAATTTGACATTTGGTTTTATTAATATTTTAAATTTCGATTGGGCTATCATTATTCATAAGTTTTCAATATCTGCTATTTGTTCTTGTATGTACGTATACTTGATAACCTAGGAATTCAATCATTTAAATAAATTTCATTGTATGACTCTTAACATCAAATTTTTAAATAAAATGGTTAAAGGGATAAATGGTTGAATTTTGTAGATGTATATACCAAAAGAGCAATAAATTATGCGAAATAAAGGAACTTTCTTCTCTTGATATTGAAGATTATATAAATATTGCGTCCAAATCTGTCCGAGATAAAAAGTTCAAATTGTGTACATTGATTTTTTTTATTAATAACACTTCATTCTTTTTAAGTTTTAATTATAAAGAAAGATAAACACAAAAAATTTAATGAAATTATATTAAATTTTAAGTGTACTTTATCAGTGCTGAACTTGTGAATATTGTAAAATGTATAAAAAAAGGTTTAACCTTTTTGTTAAAACCCTTGAAATTTTGGTTTTGTTTTGGAGAGATTCATTTGTATTTGAAACTGAATTTCCAAATTTCCTTCGTAACCAAAGTTCTTTCATATGTAATTGTTTGATATTTCACTATTCATTTTGAGTATAATTCATTGGTTTTCAATTTACATATTCATGTATTTAGTATATTCGTGTACCATTCATTTTCTATATGTATTTATATATTAGGTATAGTCTTACGTATTCCATTTCGCCAAGATTATTCCTATTTTAGATCCACTCACTAGAAAACGAGCAAAATCTTTCGTGATAATATAATGAAACTTAAGGAAATTGTTTGGCATTTATGCGCTAGAATCGTAGAAATTCTTTGGCTTTCATTTTAGTCGATTGTGCGTCGACTCGTCAACTGAAACTTTTGCCCCCGATCCTTCCACATTGCGCAAATTGAATTCTAAAGATGAACTTGAATTTCTAAAGATGTTTCTTGTTCGGGTGTACCGCTAGAGATCCGATGTTGTCACTGAGGAAAATGAAATTAGAGAAAGTTTCGATTTCATTCCTGATTTTTTGAACGTTTCACTGTTCCTATCTGTGACTCCATGCTCCAGGAATGAATCAAAGTGAGGTCCCTTTGCGACTGAAAGGGTTCATGGGTCCGGTTCTGGAGTGGAGTAGCTTACTTTATTGGAGGATGACATGTGCCTTTTCACTTAACATTTGGCATTGAACGGCTCAAAAGGGCATCGGTTCTTGTTACTGGTAACATCTGATGAGGATAACCGACTCTACTGCTTTTTGCAATGTTCTCCGCCTCGTCATATATCGCCTAGATTTAATATCAATATATAATTTGGAATCGACTGATACTCGATCAGTTTCGTCTCTAAAAAGTTTTGATTTAGTGTGGAAAACAGCGTTACATGGGATGTACAGCATATTACTTTCGAATAATTAGCTGTGAAGCAATGGAGCATTTGAATTTTTTTTTCTGTAATCATTAGTGAATGTATCTGTATCACGGTCTACGTATTTGGTTTTTAGTTATATTAGCGGCAAGGGTTAAAATGGTCATTAGTGTGCCCTCGAGTTTGTCGCCAATATGGCAACCCAACACAAAGCTCTTGTAGTAACCCTAATGATGTTTTGTTTACTTCTTCCTACAATGGTTGAATTGTACATGAGCTTCAACTCTTTTATGAAAACTGTTAAATTAAAAATAATCAATTAAGTATTTTATTTTTGATGTATATTATAATTAAGATTTTTTGTATAGTTAAGAAGTTTCAATCGTATTTTTAATGCGAATATAAAATATTTATTCCTTTACTCATTTTAATTGTCAGTATGCGATTTCACAAAATCGTCTGACTTATTTCTTTACGAAGTCATCTGCTTTCTTTCTTTAAAAACCGTCTGCAATAAAATTATTCACATTTCTCGTTCTTTAAAATTTCCTATTAAATCCATTCTTTTTGCATCTTTTTCTTTCTCAATTATTTATTATTTACTGTTCATGTTTCGCAAATTTCTTATGTTCAATGTGCTAGCGAAGCTACTAGTTTCCAGCTCCCGGGCCTAGCGAAGCCGTAGGGTGTTTTTTAAAGTTAAACAATTCTGCCTTCAACAGATGCCTCCGACATCTGTTGAAGCCACCGGGTCTGAAAAAAATAAAGACTATGCTTATCGGTTAAAAAAATTCATAATTATATTGCCAAAAGTCGTAGCCGTAACTATCCCATAAAAGTGTTTATTTACTTTGTCCGCCATCTTTATTGGTAACTTGGCATCCTTGGCGCGTCAAGAGGAACGCTATACGTAACCTTTACTAAGTCAAGTTCTAAAGCAACACTAGAGCTATTTTGAGGCGTACCTCGTCATTTTGAACCGCGGCCAGATGACGAGGACGACACCTGAGCTGGCACCCCCTCTCCACACCATATCAGTGAGAGGAGGTTTGGCCATGACTGATTTAACTTGCAACTGCCCCTCCCCCCTCGCACGACAATTCTTCTGGGGAATCGGGTCTCGAATCCGGAACCTTGCGACTCGCGAGGCGGGACCTGACCACGAGGCTGCCGCTGCCCTTCGTCTGTAAATTGGGGTCATTCCGGATTGCTTCTTTCGATCCTCGTTATTTGTTGCGGTAGCTCCATTTGTCTTTTCTTTGTTCTAGAAATAGATCGTTACCATGATTTTAATTATTAAATGATAATCTATACTATATAGAATGGGGCACATTCTGATCGAGTAGATTTGCCAAAGTAGATTTGTTTCGAAATGTATATTCTCATCGAAGGAATTTTTAAAATTTTGGATTCAATTTTAATTAAACCAATATTTTTAGATTTTGTGTTGATAATTCCGATAATATTTCTGCACAAAAATGAAATCCATCTTGAATTTAAAATATAAATAATCTTTTTGATGATAAAGTTTATCTTCATTTTGGCATAACAAATGTCTAATTTAATCAGCCTATATAATTTTTACAATTGGAGCTATATATTATATAAACTTATGAAATCAAACTTCTTATACAATCTCCTGACCTTATCTCTCGATTTAAGTAAGTCCTGTAGTATTTTTTAAAAAATTCTATTCTTCCACGACTGCATTACAAAATAGGAAATGTATGAAAGATGTAATTTTATTTGAATTTAATATCTATATTTGCTCCTTGAGAGATCTTATATGATCGTTTGCAAATTTAGATTATACATTCTATTTTGCTCATTTTTTGAATATTGTACAAGAAATATTGCTGCTTTAAAATATTTTTTAATATCAGTATAACTGTTTAATCTTAGTTTTTAGTTCCATGCGTTAATCTTTTTCTTATAAGAACCCTTAATTCGTAAAATTTGCAATTAATTAGACTATAGTTTTTTGTATTCAACTTACCAAAAAGTTATCAATGCATGTTTGAGATCATAAAACATTTGACATCAATAAAAAATTTGGTGGAGGTGAGGTATCAACTATCATCAAATAGAAATGAAAAGATTTGTTTATAAATGCAAACGATATTTTTTCAATCGATCACAAACTAGCTATCAAACAACAAATGAATTTTCAAATTCGTCTGAGGGGAAAATTTCAGCTGCCTTCAACCAGACGTCCTTAACTTTTCAGTCGCATGTACAAATTGTTCTTCATGTTTGATTTTTTCGAACTGAAAAGGCGTCTCTGTGTTTACACTTTTATCAGCTATTTATGCGTTATTTGTTAGCTGTACATCTATTAGAACTTCAGTAAAAATGATTTGAAAGCAAGTAATTTTTATAGATTAACTGTTTAACTTTTATTTCAAGTCTTCAGAACCGTTGATTAAAGTCGCCTTTGAAATATTTTATTTATGACAAATTGATGTTAATTTTTCAGTTATGCTTTTATAGTTTTCTACTTTTGCGTATAACTTGAATTTCTATTTTATACCTTTCTATTGAAAGGATTAGAAGGGGGGGGGGTTGAGTTTGTTGGAATACCCATTGCTAAAGATTTGTACTCCCTACATATGAATAAAGTTATATTGTTTTTAAAGTATTTAAATTTGCATTTTATTTCACTGTTTTTGCTAAGTATAGTTGTGGTTTTTATTTCAATTTACTAATAAATCTATTAAAAAATGAATATGCTTTGAAAAATCAGCTAAGGAATTTCTGTAATTTAGGTTTGCATTTAAGTATGTGTCAGATTTTTTAGCTCAATTACTTCAAATTGGATAGTAGCAATAAGCAAAATATTTAAATATAAGTAGTGAAATTGATGCATCTTCTTTTGCTTTCATCTTTTTTTCCCTTGACGGATCGTGATCTCGTGGTTATAAATCATTTTTATCCCCGTGAAATGATGCACAAACGAAATATGTTTCAGAAAAGTGTTCTATAAATTGAATGAAAAGGAACAGGCCAACCCAGTTGTGAATTTTTTCAAATTCGTAGTATTTGTGAAACTTTTTTTTAAAAAAATTAGAAATAATTTTTAAATATTAAGAAAACGCAGGAATTTTTAAGGGCAATCATATAAATTTCAATCCGTTATTTTCATTTCATTAATAATTAGCTTGATACATTAATATATTTGAAAAAAAAAGATGACTCACGCATAGTAATTAACAGATTAATTTGTTCTTTTCAGAAATTGTACATTTTTTAAGTATCTATTATCTTGATTAAATATCATCAAAACGATTTGTGGGTGTCAAATTTCTTTTTAATGATGTGGTCAGAGAGCGCTTAACAACGCCAATTAACTGTTTAGCTAGTATCCCATACGTGCATCGATTTATCGAATTTTGATAGTTGCAAGCAAAAAATAAATCATTCATAACGATTAAAATTACTTCGAATACATTAAACCAAGTATTCAATGGATTCCCATTTTGAATCAAAATAAAAAAAAATATTCCCAAAATAGAAAGTGTTATCTCATTAGATAGTAAAGAAAATAAAACAATTGTTAATTTAAACCAGATCAGTTGTTAATTTTTTTGGAAAAGAGCTTGAAATTCATTCAGAAAAATGTTTCAAATACCCATAAAAGTTGTTTCAGACGGTGTTTTGACAGATCTTGTTCTTGGTTAACTAAGGAAATGGTTTTCTTCTTAAATGATTTTTACAAAAGATCGTAGAAAAGCTCAATAGTAAAAAGATTGTGTCAAAGGTTCAAAAAAAAATCCCTCTATTTCTCTGATTTTTCGGCTTTTCTACAAAACGGTTTTAGTTACTTCTGCTTCAACATGGCTCCAAAATCTGTTACTATTACTTCGTGGGAAAGTTTCGAAAATTCTAAACATACAAATTTACCATTTTTCTAACGGAGTAACACCTTGCACCAGTTGTCATATTGCGTGGAGCTAACCCTCGAAGACTGTTAATTCTAATCGTATTGTTTTACTTAAAATTTTTTAAACTGACTTTAAAAATGGCTTCATGAAAAATCTGGTTTTTGCAATATTTTCTGATG
>JAOUZG010046279.1:0-21713 GCA_026289955.1 Argiope argentata | reverse complement strand
TTTTTTTGCAAAAGAATTTGCATTTCCTTGGCATAACATATGATTAGCAGTTTGTAGTCCCTGTACTACTTTACTACAAAAATTATTTAGATAATATTTGAATGCTTTTTTTTATTATTATAACATCTTCTAGACATAATAAGCATGGTTCAGACAGAAGCCCACATAAAACTGCCTCCATTATTTAAAAAAAAAGAACAGTGCCTTGCCAATCCAAGAAACATTGATTTAAAATGGCAGAATGTTTGTCTAGATAATCCTCCAGATTTCGAATCTATCTTCCTATTGAATAACTATTTTCCTCTATGCATTTTTTTTTTGCACTTTTCCGTTAGCCAGTCGCCAGTAAAAATCACCAAAGAAATTTGGCGGTATTATACATTATTTGGCGATTTTTCGCTTGAAAATCGATGTAACAAATTTGGCAGAATTCTACAATATTTGGTGATTTTTCGCTGGTGCCCGACTAATGGGAAAAGTGCAATGTCAATTCCATTGGTTTCTCTTTAAAACTTGCAGAATTCCATATATTCTAAAAAGATGAGCAATTTTCGGTAATTAACAAAGAATCAAATCGATACATCTTTCTTCTTAATAATCATAAAAGAAAAGGCTCAAAGTCTAGATGATTACTGCATTATTCCACTGTCTATCATTTCTTTAATTAGACGCTCAGCTCTTTCTTCCTCGCCAAGGCAAATGTTTTGAATTTTGCTTGATTGCTGTATCATATTTATGTATTATATTTATGTTGCATTGGAGCCACCTGTATCAGTGTAATATAGAAAACAAATTATGAAATTTTTTCAAATAATTTTCAAAATGCTTTTCGTTGCTTTTTGTTAAACCCGTTAAGCTTCTCCAATATCACAGGGATAATTTTTTTGTAGAAATAGTTGAGGATGCGCAATATCTTTGATTGGTTCATATGTCGCAACAACCCCTCATTTGTCTACAGCCTTGAGTCTCTTATGCAAATTGATGATTCGAATAGGAATGAGCTATCCTTTTCAAATCCATGAAAAGGACCGCCACAAAAACAACTTTCTGGAAGATTTCGAAAATCTGTTATAGCATAAACGTAGAACTTCTTGGACTAAATATTCCGGTATCACTAGCACTACAGTTTTCTTCTTTGCTAATATAGAAATAACTTTCTACGTTGTGGATCGATCTTTCTCTCCTCCAGTCCATATTTCAATACTATTCAATTTATTTTCAATTTACTATGTAACAATAAAATTAAACTGCATCATATATAGCCGTAAATGAATCGCATAAAGAAAATAAACCTTTGTAAAAGATGAAACTTGAGGTTAAAAGTGCATTTTTCCCCGCATAATTAATTGTAATTAAACTGTAAGTTTCATGGCAATAAGAATTAAATTATAAACTGCGCTTCATAAGTCTGTTACTGGATTTAAAAATGACTATCAGTACTTTTCCGTTGGCCGGGCATCAATGAAAAATCGCCAAATAATGTAGAGTTTCGCCAAATTTCTTACCGGGGTTTTAAAGCGAAAAATCACCAAATAAAGTAGAATTTAGCCAACTTTCTTTGGCAAGTTTTTGCTGCTGCTAAGCTAACGGAAAAGTATCTGATTATTTTAACCCTCGATTGAGTGCACCGCCAACAAGATTTCACCTTGTCTGTGCATCTTTTATCCATAGATGTGTACTTCGATCGTATCCAGTTCTCAAGGTACAATTTATTTTGTCCGATGTATTTCATGTAAATGAAATAAATAACAATTCTTTAGAATAAAGTATTTTGGAAAGGCATTTTCAAGAAAAGTGTTGAGGTATTTTAGCATATCAAAAGTTTTTCAATTGTTCATGTTATCGCTTTCATGTCTAGTATTTAATTTTTTCATTACACTCTGTCCTTTCTTAACTTTTGATTCCTATATACTGCATTTTTTATCAAAATTGTTTGTGCTCAAAAACATGTGTTTGGCACAATTTGACAAGTATTAGTCCTTATGAAATAAAAAAAACAATCAATTAGGACATAATAAAATATATCAGTCAAACATCAAGCATACCCAGGAAGTTCACCAAAAGAAATTGAAAACTATGTTTTAAAGCTTCAATATTTTTCATATACTTATTTCAGCATTAAATCGTCAGTCCATTAAGAAATAAAGGCAAAAGAGCAATTTTGATGCAACACAACTAAGGAATAATTCATTAAGAAATTATGATGATAAAACTTAAAATATAAATTTCAAAAACTCTTGACTTAATTCCTCCGAATAATAAATTATTTTGTAGGAAATTTTTTTGCGATAGAAAAAAAAGTGACCAACTTAATTCCAATTAGTATTGAATATTATAAAAATTAAAATAATTTATTATCAGTAAATAAATAATAATAATTATAAAAATTAAATTATCTACAGCTTTAGTTAGAGTGTACACACACGCACACACACACACACACACACACGCGCGCGCAAGAACATGTTTGACGTAATATGAATTCAACTAGCTGTTGGAAGTCCCCTGCAGAAATATTAAACCATGTTTTTTTTTTACATCTCCATAATTGGGAAAGTATTGCCAGTATTTTGTGCGTTAAGTGACTTCTCGATTGTGTCTCATAAATTATATTCGACAAATTTCATGCAGGTCGATGTAAGGGCCAAGTTATACACTGAAATTGATCAAAATGTTCTTCAACCAATTGAGAATAATTGTGGCCAAGTGGCATGGTACATTGTCGGCTATAAAATTTTCCATCAGTGTTAGGATACGCGAAATCTATGAATATCTGTAAGCTGCTTAACATAACTATTTCTAACTATATTTAAGGGCCATTCAATAACATTTTGGAATGGGAATGCAGAAAATGCCGTACTGGTATTAAAGGTACTCGAGCCGGTCTTCTGTTGCTTTTGACGATTTAAGTCAAATTTCGCCGCATTGCCTTAACGGACATGTCCATAGCACATTTCACATTGATTCTTGTCCTTTTTTTAAAGCGCTGATATTTTAATTAATATTGATCATTTTATGCACACGCCGTTGGTCTCTGTCATAAAATGGAGGTGATTGACCGCTGCATTAGCCATTATAGAAGGTTACGCCTGAAATTAGGATTTATAGAGCACACTTTTGACATTGAGGACCTCGGAATGCTGAATTCTCTAAAGGATTCCGAAACGAAATTCCACAAGATTATAGCTCCATCTATTTTTCCGCATTGAAGGTCTGTTAATTGTCGTAAAATGGGCCTAGTCAGAAACAGTTCCACATGAATCGAATGCAAATGAAAGCCTTGCCAATGCACTGTTCATTGATATATTTTATAGGCGATGCAACAGCTGTCTGTGCATTTGCAAATTGCTATTCTATGATGTTAACCACCTTAGGGTATTTATATACATTTATTTGTAAATTAACAGTGAATATTACTGTCTCTAATTCCGTGGAAGTATAAGTAGATATATGTGTTGTCTTAATAAATTGCCGCCATAATGAAGAAAGTTATTGAATATAACCGACGGTAGTGTTCCCCCCAAAATATTCTTGTATACGTCTCTTATAAAAATGTTATCTTAGAGTAGGTTTTGCATTGACATTAGAGTTCAATAGCTGCTAATTATTAATCTTAGGAATAATTTAGCATTTTTGCTTACTATCGTGTGGTATTTGCTGATGTTCTTTAGCAATTATTCTCTGCCATGCGGTTAAAAGTTTCAAAAAATCAAATTTGGTGTTAAAACGTGTTCTTCCGAATAGATTAGAATAAAAACTTGACCCGAAACTACACCAGTAGTTATAAAAGTCTATTTGAAGTTTATTTCCTTTCATTGCGTTTACATGTTTTCAAAAGCACAGAATGCTCTATTCCCTGTTGGATTTGACTCAAAATTTGATAGAAGTCTTCTGAATATATATAAATCTGTGGATCGAATTTTATTTATCTATTCTTTTCGTTTTGTGGTTATCATGTTAACTAAGAGTTTAAGACAAGTATTTAAATAAATTTTATATAATTAAACTTTGCTCAAAATTTCTTTAAAAAATATACAAATTTGGTTTAAAGACAAATACAAATTTCATCCGTCTAGATCACAGCGTCTTCGTCACGTACAGGTTACAGTTGAAAGGACAGAGAGACATGTATTTTCCATGTAGAATGCAGGGATGTCTAAAACGCAAAGATTTGTCAAAATCTCTTATTCAAATTTTGTGACGTTTACATAATTTTTTGTACTCATCGTCTACCAGAAATTAAAAATTCAATGAATAATAAACGTAAATATTGTTATATAAATGATACATTACATTATTTATTTCGTATATTTGACAGCAATTTTAAAAGACTTAAACGACAAAGCCATTTTGAGGACGGAAATCGAGTAATAATTTAATGAGCCTAATTTACATTCAACAATTTCAGGAATATAGCAGTAATCAAAACTGTACCAAACTTACTACATTTTTCTTTTACTTTTGTGTACAAAATTTAAAATGACTATCCTTTCAATAAAATAAGTTAATTTTCAAAAATTAAAGAAGACAATAATGTAACATTTGTAAAATCATTTAAAAAAAGTAATGAATCATTGCAATTTAACATGACATTGTTATCGCTCCTCATGTGTTGCTGTAAGTTTCATTTAGTTTTAGTTTCTAACAATGTTTTCTACGTTATTGGAATAATATGAAAAGCCAACAATACTGAGATAGCTATTCTGAAAACATCTTTTCGCAGTCATTTTGAAATGTTTGATGTGAAATATTTAAATTCAAAAGAAAAAGGCCATTGAATTTTCTTCAAAAGTTTGTAATCATCTCCAGAATAATGGTTAGTACAGATTATTTTCCAATTCAAATGATATTCTTTAAATAAAATTTAGACGAAAGTAATTAGGAATTCTGAAAGATTCGTCCGTAAGACCGAAAACTCTTACGGCTTTATATTGCTTTAGCAGCAGATCTTTACTTCTATAATTTGAAGTGGCTTCAACAAAGCATTGAATTACTAATTAATTTCCACGAATCTTTATTCATCATAAGAAATTAATTTTAGTATAAAAAAGTTTTACCCTAATTATTTCTATTAATAGTTAGTTTAGTTATGTTTGTTGTGCACATTATTATGAACCAATTTTAAAGTTGTTTTGCTTATTCATACTAAATATAAGCTATTTCAAAGGCTGTTTCATTTTCTTGCCAACCAAAGAATATCATCAATGAATAAATAATTTATGTACTTATTAATTAATGGTGAAGAAGCCAAAACTAGCTGAACATAATGACAAATATACAAATTAAGTAGTTATTAAAATAAACCATTAATTTGGCAAAACTTACATTTTCATCGTTTCATTTTCCCCCGTTTTAAACTAAGTATGAACGAGTCAAAATTCTAAAAATTAATAAACATTTTGTTTGTTTGTTGTTTGTTTTTCCCAAATATAATCATCGCCAACGAATCGCCAATCCTTCACTGTTCATTAATACGTACCATGATTTACTTCTTTTGCTTCTCAAAAAAGCTTATTTCAATGAATAATATCTGAATGACTAATCAAATAGGCACAATCTCTGAATAAAACAAAAATAAATAAGAAAAATGATGAAATTTGGAAATGCAGAACCTCTTGCATGTGTTGAAAACAATTAAAAAATTCTTTCATTTCGAAAATCAAACAGCAGAAAATTATTCCATTTGGTCTATTGTGTCAGGTTCTTCCTGGTATTCCCAAATCCAAATCAAGGTCAGATCATTTCAGTTAAGACAATTAGATTTCAAAACACGTAAAAAAAGACAAAGATTGAGAAACGGATTTTGATGAGAATAAAAGTTGATAATCTTTTATTTTTATGGCCCCGATAAATCGCCAAAAATGTGAACCATCGCCAACTATCTAGCCAAAATCTTGGCATCTTATGTATGATCCGGTTTGAGGATTTTACAGTAGTTTGAAAACCTCCAACTAATGAATTATCTTAATGTTCTTGAAATTATCTAGAAACAGCCAAGTAAGCCGAGAATTCAATTATCGCTGAAGAATTTTGGTATGTCTTTTATAGTAGAGTTTGGCGAAATATTCTTATTTTATGCATAATGAGAACCATTTTACCATATCATATATGATGGAACTTCGTAATTTATTTTCAATTTAAGTTAAAAATAGCAACAACAAAAAATCTTTATGATGTTGATTTAGTTTGTTTTGGTTTGTTTTTGTTTGTAATTAATTTACTATTTTTACTTTTCAGATAACGCATAAGTAATTGATTTGACGACCATTATTATTGGATGACTAAGGACTCGTGACCTTTGATGCCAACCAACAAGGTACTATAATATTTTGTTCGGGTGATTCATTTCAGGAAATGGGAAAATCACACCGTCATTCACTTTCAGGCTGGACAGCCGGGCCTATAATGTAAGTGTTCATTTTTACTACGAAATTTTTTAGCATTAAGCGCATATCAAAATAAATAATTTGTAACGCTGATGATTAAGTACTAATAAGCAGTTTGTGCTTCCAGAAGATTTTTTTCCATCTCTATATTTTTGTACATTTTTTGCTGAAACAATGGACAGTAATTCAAAAAATAGGGTTTTATCTTTTCGCTTGCTGTTTTTATATACGCCCCAAGTTTGAAATTAGAGATAAAAATTTTAATGAACTGATCGAAGGTTTTTTTTTGTTAGCCAGGATCAAACGATAAATCTCCAAAAGAATTTAGTAGCGTTTCGCTTGCGCTTGGCTAAGGAAAAGTACCCTTTTGAATTTGACAGTGTTTCATTCATCATGAAATGTTATTACCCACAGGTGTTTATTTTTTATTTACCACAATTTTCGTATTTAAGATATTTTAAGAATTCAAATTAAATAAAACAAGAATCCTTTTTATGACTAAAAATGTATTTTGTGGCCTTGCTTATTTCTAACGAAGCTATGTAGTGATAGTCCAGACCCAAAATGACTGCCGAGTGGACGAATAGGAAGAAAAAACATCGAAGGAGATGAAGGAGTTGCATTCTCAATGCACTTTGCCAGGGAATTCGTTTTGTTAACTTAATCCTCACAAAAAACAATTATGTGCTCAGAAAGTACTTTAGATATAAGTATCCACAAGAGGTTACTGGGTCCACCTTCAAGACTTTTGGAAAGTTTGAACCGGCTTGCCGTTACAACATTAACAGGAATAATGGTCAAGTCCTTAGAACGATTATAATTATTCCGTAGGAAAACGTGTCACATCATTCGTAGAAAATAGAAATCCCCAAAGATTTGCTTATTTTCAATTAAATAAATACTTGTTAAAAGTGAGAAATTCTTCCAAAGTATATGACTTCCACTTTTGATAACATAAGTTTGAAATATGTCCTATAGAGTGGAATTCACTGAGAGAGGGGGGGACAGAGAGGATATTCTTCTTTATGACTATAGGTGCTAATAAAAATAGTGGAATCATCTCAGATTTATAAAGAATTCTTTATTAGTATGATGTAGGACTGATTTGGCATATCATACAGTTTGAATTCGCCTAGAAACAGTTTCATACAAGTGTAGAATAGAATTTAAAGTAATATTGTACCATTCTTCTTTGAGATATTTTGAAAGTTCTGTTAGAAATGCCGATGTCGGATATAGATTCCGTATTAATCCGTTATTAGATTCCGTATCTCTAAAATAGATCACAACAGTTGAATTATAATTAGGTCGGGTGACTGTGCGGGCAAAGGTAGATATTTAACTTCATTCATGTGCTAATTAAACCATGACTGAACAATCTTGCTGCATTGGTAAGTGCATTATCATCCCGGAAAATTCCCGTCTCTAGCAGGAAAAAAAGTTTACATCGCAGGATGAACCTGGTCAGCTAAAATTTTTCTATACTTATCCTCAGTGATCTTTCCTTTCAGGGTTAGGATTGGTCCAGTAGAAAACAATGACACGACTTCCCATATCATGACAGATCCATATTCATGTTTAACAGTCGGAAGGAGACAATCACGATCATACGCTTGATCAAGTGTCCTCCAAACATGCAATATAACTTGCAACTATAGGGAAAAGTGTGAAACCATGATATTAGCATCTGTGACAAGTGGCTTGGAAATTGCTGCTCTGCCATAAATGCTCTGTTCGCGAAGTTACTTTGTAAACGTTATCACTGACACTGGAGAATCTAGATGTATATTGAGTTTTATGGTCATTTTTATTGCAGTTGTTCGTTTTTTAAACATTACAAGCCGCTTCAATACTCGTCGGTCTCTTTTTCTGAGCTTCTCTTTTCTCCAACTATATTAAATCTTGGGAGACGACATTAATGAAGTACAATTTTATTCTTTACAAAGTGGACGTTACAAATATAATTAATTTCAGAATAACAACAAAACGGGTGATGCCATTAGGACAAATGGTAATTATGCTAAATGGTTCGCCGACTTGCTTGCCGCAAATTTCTCCCCACCCTGGTCAACCTCCAGAGGTATGACCAGTTGGATAGGGCGGGTAATCTCCTTTCCTTTGGCACGAAGGATGCAGGTGCGAATTCTTCCGTCCCGGCCATCGTTTAGTTTCACGACGAGAGCCTTTTGCCACTTATGTCGTGGTCGTATATCTTCTTGTAATAGTACTTCTTGTAATAGTAGGAGACTTCTTGTAAGTCTCCTACTCGTATCCGAGGTGATTGCTTTACATTTCGTACTTGATGGTGTACTTGATGTACGTAACTCCAAAAGATACTCCTTGGACCATCTTAACAAATTCGGCATTATCGGTATAGCTTTCACATTGTAAAATATCGCTTTCGTATTCTTCATCTGAAAGTAAATTGTGTATTTCATCATCTATTAATTTCATTTCATTTAGGGCAGTTTTTAAGCGATTACAAGTATATTCCACATTTTCAATTAAAAAATCATCTTTTATATTACTTACTTCAACAGAAAAACGAGTAATGTTACCGCGAACAGTTTTCCGTTTTCGCTTCAGCTGCGCCATTTTGTTTCTTGTTTCTTCAGCCGTCGCCATTACAATAATATGAAGAATAAACTCAAAAAGTTCAGTAAGAAAGTAAACTTGCCGGTGTTTCGTAAAAATCAGGAAGTATAAATCCAAGGTCCTGATTCTCATAGGTTTTCGGCACCATATATTAAATCTTGGGAGACGACATTAATGAAGTACAATTTTATTCTTTTCAAAGTAGAAGTTACAGATAAATTAATTTTAGAATAACAACAAAACGGGTGATGCCATTCGGGCAAAAGGTAATTATGCTAAATTGTTTGCTGGCTTGCTTGCCGCAACCAACTATTTCGCTTTGTGTAAAAAGAATGCATATAAAGCAGCAAAAACCAAAAATAGTTAGAGAAACGTTTGTTTCTTAAATTGATGTTTTACAGGCTATGACATTTTCTAAACAATGTAAATGGCAAAGAGTTTGAGGAGGTTAGAAACGTAAACATTAAAATTTTAAAAATCTCGCCTTTAATCAAAACCTTTGACAACTTCTTTACCAGCAAATACGACGTCATTTTAACAAGAAAGAAACAGGACACACGTTTTTAATTCTCCTCTACCTTTTAGGTTCCGAGTCAATTTTTGTATGTAGCATACGCAATTGCATTTTAAGCGTTCAGCATATCCTATGTTCATGAAATGTTCAGTTTTTACATAAATACAAGCCTATTTTGGTGTACTTGTTGTTAATTTTGTTGCCATTATTGGGGTCAATCGTTATATCAATGTTTCTTCATTCCTTTGTGAAATTAAAATTCCTGAAATGATATAATTTTCACTGTATCAATTTTTAAAACTTTCCTATGATCTAAAAAATAACAAACGTTTGGCGTAGTATGGCGCCAAACCAGTCTTTGTGTCATTAAACCAACTATAACAAAATACTTTTTAAAGGATGTGATAAGCATTCAAGTTGTGATATTTAATACTTTATATCTATTTTGTTATAACCCCAGAGGCACCTCGAAATGGGGATGAGAAGCTTCCACCAAGGTGGGTGGTTCTCGCCACCCTGGTGGGTACGTGAAAAGGTGGTGGTCTCACACCTCCAGTCGATGACAGGGCATTATTCCTTAGGGAAGGCGTGTACTGTGGCCGGTGATTGCCTTTAGGACTCAATAACAGTTCTCTCCAGTGTTGCTATATTGACGGTCCGATCATTCAGTTTTTTTATTTTTCGAGGTGAGTCGGAGAATCAGTGATAGGACTTATATCTATCTTATCTACATCGACCTTCCTAACAGAATCAATGGCGTCGCAGTATATTTAAAAATACAGCAATTCTAGTCACCAGTTTTCTAATAGTGACTTCTCTTTCGACAGTGTTGTTAACCCCCTTTTTCATTACTCGTATCATACTGCATTAATAATAAAGGAGGAACTTAATTCTTCAATATTGATTGCATTACACTAAGTCTCTTACTCATAATCTAAGGCTCATGATATCTTCAGCGTCAAAGCTTGGACATTAAAGTTAGTATGATACATTATGAACTTTAATATGATAATACATTGAAGTCCCAGAAAAAACTGGTACTCTAATCTGATAACATGTAGAGCCTCCACGAGCACGTAGATGTCACACAACACAGCATGATATGGATTCAACTATTTTGTGAAGATATTTTGCAGGCAGCTCACACCATAATATCTGCAGGGCAGTTCATAAATCGATTAGAGAGAGAGATGGTAGAGATCTACTAAGGAGAGCACTTTGCAAAGCATCCCAGATATGCTCGATATTGTTCATGCCAGGATAATTAGGTGTACAATAGAGGAAACGAAATTTAGAAAAAAGCCCCCCCCCAAGCCACTCAGGAGCTACTTTAGACCCGTGGGGTGGTGAATTATCCTGTTGGCATTGTCTAGGTCTGTCGGAATGCACTCGGGACATGAATGAATGTAGGGGATTAGAAAGGATGTTAACGTACTTCTTACTTGTCATGGTCAAATTTAGATGTATCAAAAGTCTCATTTCATGCCAATAACGCATGAGTTGATGCCAATAACGCATACTATCACAGAGCTTCCACCAGCTTGAACAGTTCCTTGTAGACAGGAAATTCATGGATTCATAAGGAGTTTTCCACACCCATTCACTTCCATCCTCTTCGTACAATTGGAAACATGAGTCGTCAAACCAAACAACGTTTTTGCAATCATTAAGAGTCCAACAAAGATGTTGGCAATGGAGAGTTTTGTGCTGCTGAGGCAACAATGGTGCACGATATGATCTGTGGCTGCGAAATCCCATATCAATAAGGGTACATTTCACATTCCATACGTTGACACTTGTTGATGGGTCTGCATTCGAATCCGCAACGATTTGAGGAAATGTTGAACGCCTACCTCATAAAACGATTCTTTTCAGACGTTGATGGGCCCGTTCTGTCAAGGTCTTTTCCCGGCTGTCCCGTTGTCTGAGATTGGAAGTTTTACCGGAAACCTGATATCCATGGCACACACTAGAAATAGTTGTGAAAAAAAATCCTAATTTCATCGTTACTTCCGAAATGTTGTGCTCCATCTCTCATGCGCCGATGAAACATCCCGGTTGAAAATCACTTCTTGTTTCCCCTCTGATAGGCTATCAATCTTGATAGCCTGCCATTGTAAAAGAAAGGATCGATGTAATAGCCTTATAAGACACCTGTTTTATGTACTCACTATCAACCGAATCGCACTACTATTATTTACAAATGACCTGCTATACCAGTTTTTCTGGCTCTATAGTGTACATACGATTTTAAAGCAAGTTAAAAAATAGAAAATCAGGTCATATGCTATTAATGCTAGTGTATGTCTCAGTAATCTTTATTCTCTAATTATCATTATTATTACCTAACTACTTCATTAAGGCTCCACTCATAAGTGTCTTTCTTACTTAATTTCTGTAGACATGTGTACAATTCCGAATTTCGAGTAGAAATACATTTTACCTTAGATTTGCGAAATTCAGGAATAATGGGTTTCAGTGGATTCGTTAATTTATTTATATGTGTCTTCTTTATCTGTCATAGCAATGCATTAAAAGACAATGATCATGCATTTCAGATTTTATAGGAAAAGCATTTTATCTTGATTTGATATTAAATAGAAAAAAATAGCCGACATTTAAGACTTCATAAAGGATTTTGTGTGTGCGTTTCAAAACTTTGATTAATCCAAAAAATAAGGTTATTATTTCATAAATTCATATAAAATTGGACTCTTTAAAGCAATTTTCTAAAAATTTACTAAAAGAAAGAGAATATTACGAATACTGGTACTTTTCCGTTGACCGAGTGCCAGATAAAAATCGCCAAATATTACAGAATTCCGCCAAATTTCTTCTAACGATTTTAAAGAGAAAAATCATTAAATATTGCAGAATTGAGCCAAATTTCTTTGGAGATTTTTCAATCATGTCCGGCTAAAGTAAAAGTACCCAACTATTTTGATGAATTGTTCCTGGAATTATTTAAATCACATCTGGTATAGAGGAACTTGTGTCACATCATATGAGGAAAATAACGGGAAGAGAAAATTTGGGACTCAAAATCGGAATGAATAAAAATAATTAATAATAAATGAAAATAACAATTTTAAAGATTATGTAGGGTAATTTGAAATTAAAGTTCGTTTCTTTTATTTTCACTTACATGCATAAGTACTTTTTTTAGCTAATAGTAAGCAAAATATTGCTAAATAATTTAGACCTGCTTCAAAGAAACACCGCCAAGACCTGCGCCAACTTGAATAAAAGCGTAACACAATAACTTTGTTTTTGGCGACATTTTTTTGCTGAGGAGAGGGCACAAGTCTAAATTATTTGGCTACGTTTAGCTTACTCCAGGTTAACCGAAAAATATTTATGAAATACAATAGCGAATAGAAAAGAAAAATATATAATCTAAAGAGGAAAAAAAATACAAAGAAATATCAAAGGAATAAAAATAGCCGACAGCAGCATTTTTTAAATCAACAATCCTTCATCTATGCCAATAAAAGGTAAAGTTAAAATATCACGGAATTAATAACATATATCAGTCACTCATTTATATTTTTAATAACGTCTTGATGCCATGGGGTGGATCTCTATTAAATAACTTTACCTACGCAATGAGGAGAGTATATGCAGTACAAATACAGTAGCATGACTTCAATGGCTGACAATATTACAGTATCATGGATATGAAGAAATATCTAAACGATTTAGTTGAAAGGAAAGATGCAACTATCCCCGGCAAAATAATTGGTCAGTAAAAAGAACCTGCAATTTTTTTTTAAAAAAACATCCCTTTCCATAAAATAAACTTAACCATCAACTTTCTCTTAAGAAATGAGATAAGAAAATGTTTTAACAATGTTTCCATTGTTAAAAATAATAATACAAAATTTGAGACTGTTGCTGGAATTATGCATTATTTCAAGTCTAATACAGTTTCAGTTTTTAACAATACAATTTATGTTATTCGAGCAACATTTAAAATAAAAAATGACAAGATTTATCTTCTAAAAGCTTTTTTCGTCAATCATCTTGCAAAGTTGAGAGAGAATAGTTTTTATTTCTAAGAAATTGTCAAGAAAATGACCCTGGAGTGTCTTCAAATGTTATTACTCGTCTCTACAAAAAGGTCTGTAAAAGGGATTCATGTATAAAACAGTTATTTTATATAAAATTTATTTGTAATTATCCATCTAAAGTTGTTAAACATTTCTTGATTTTCCGTAAGTCTAAAAACTTCTGCAAACTTTCATGCGCCATGTGAGGAGCTTCTATTTCTTTATATTTATTTTTTCATGCTTATATTTGTTTTCTGATGCTATCCTGAACTAATATATTTTTTTCGACTTTCAATGTTTTGATTCGGAAACATCGATTGCACTTTAATATGTGTACACGAACAATTTTAGTCTAAGCCTTTTTATTCGCGTTCAATTTTATTTTCTCGTTTTCGAAATATTGTAATCGTAAAAGATCCAAATTTAAATTTTGACAAATTTCAACACTTTAGAGCTTTTTGAATCTTAAAAACACATTTTTGCATTCCATATATTAGAAAGTCTGTCCGTGAACAAAATTACTCCAAAACACAGCAAAAAATTAATTAAAAGCACTTTTGAGTTAGAAGACAGAAATTTAATTTATTGAATTACTACACAATTTGTAGATTTTTTTTGAAATTTTGAACGAATTCCTGCAAAAGCAGGTTATCTGGTTATTGAAGTACAAGTGAATCTGATAGTTGGCAAGTAATATAAAAAACAATTTTTAAAATCAATTCCTACTTAGGTTAAAAAAGAATTTTTTTAAAAAATTTTAGTTACTATTTATTAAATAATTACACCTCTTGTTCTCGTGTTTCACTTTACAATGGAAAGAGGGGTATTACTCTCCACAAGGAGAACTTTGTGACCATGACAGATGTAACTTTCAACACATACGGAGAGTCTCCAGCTGATGGGTTCGAACTCACAGCCCAAGGAATGCGAATCTAACACCCTATCAATAATAAATACAATAATAATACAATAATAAATATCTAATAAATTCAATTACTATAAATAATTGATCAAAAAATTATACTAGCTTTGAATTTTCAACGCCAATTATGACAACGCAAAATGCGTGAATTTTCTATCCCAGTTGCGATAAGGCAATACAAATGAGAATTTTTTAATTTTCTTTACTCTGCATTATTTTAATCCGAAAGTAATCTAAAATG
Organism: Argiope argentata; assembly: GCA_026289955.1. Lineage (NCBI taxonomy): Eukaryota > Metazoa > Arthropoda > Arachnida > Araneae > Araneidae > Argiope > Argiope argentata. The sequence continues at coordinate 7,006 of JAOUZG010046279.1, read as the reverse complement.
AATTTGAAAAATCGATTTATTAATAATATTTAATTTTAAATTCATCAAACATTAAAAAATAAATATAATCGTTTGAATAATTGGCCCAAAACATGCTAAACCTTACCTCATTGGCGTGGCTATAAAACACACTGAATTCTTTACTCATTTGGTGATGGAGAAATTAAGATGTTTGGCTAGAAAGTTAGTTTTTAATTAATCAATAAAAATTAATGAATGAATGTTTGAATAGACTGTTTTAAAATCGAGTGTCATCCACTACAAGTTTTAAAAAATGTACCTGAACTTGAGTGGATGGATAGAAAGTATTTTATTAACGATTGAAAATTTGAAGAAGATATATAGGGAGAGTGCAAGCTATTACTAGGAATTGACAAACGCAAAGAGTTAGGTAGATAAGATTTGATACATAAGTTTCACATCTAAAATATAGACACTAATCGAATTTTCAACCAAATCCATCAAGAGGTTGTCAGGTCTGTCAGTCTGCTCTTTCACTTCGCAATAACAAATGCAGTAGCAAATAAATATTCGGTTTGAAACTCTTTGAATGAACTCTGTGACAATAGGGCATCAAAAAGCTGTTTAAAACCCATATTCTCGCTATAGATTCTCTAAAAAGATCCTTTTCCTTTAGCCTGGAGCCAACGAAAAATCTCCTAGGAAATTTGGATGAATTCTACAATATTTGGCGATTTTTCGCTTTAAAATTGCTGTAAGAAACTTGGCGGAATTCTACATCACTTGGCGATTTTTCGATGCCACCGGGTTAACAGAAAAGTACCTCTAAAAATTCTAGATTCATGCCAAAGCTCCGTATATCGAAACTATTGTATTCAAATGCTTTGCAAGAAATCCGCATTTTACCCGAAGCCCCTGATTTTATGTAAAAAGCGAGGTTAGACCTTTATTGTATAGTATGCGATATAATTTCGGGAATGTCACTCTTGTCGATTATCGTTTCTTTAGGATAAGTATAAGTTGAGTCAAAGGCATTTCTAGTAACGTCTGTCCAATGAAAAACGTCATCTGTAAAGTATTTCCTTCCTTTATTTTACTTTGCAAGAAAACTTAAGGATTGATGCATGAAAGGTAGCTAAAGAGGCCTTACCTCTTGACAGTTCCAAAGATCAAAAGTAGCAATTATGATAGTGATATATGGTTTTTAGATTAAGGACAGACTTTTCCTTTCGTTCTCGAAGTTAAACTACTCATTTTTACTATACTTTCATTATTATGACACTTAGAATTGCCTTTATTTAGTCATTAAAGGCTTCTCCATTATCTTATCTGCCTAGTGAAAAACATTTTTGTAAAGAATTTCCTTCCTTTCTTTTACCTTGCAAGAAAACTTCTTTCAAGGGTTGATGTGTGAAAGGTAGCTAAAGAGGCCTTACCTCTTGACAGTTTCAAAGATCAAAAGTAGTAATTTCCGGAGTGAGCTATCATTTTTTGATTCAGGACATAAATTTCTTTTCGTTTGAGAAGTCAAACTTCTCCCTTTTTCTGCACTTTCAGGTAGTTTACGGTTATACCGTAGACCTGATAATTCTCACGAAAATGTGCCAATCGATTCACTATTTTTTCGTTACCATTTGGCGATAATATCGGGGTCGGCAAAATGGTCGATGGGATAATCCCAAAGTTCCTACTTTTATTATTATGACTCTCGGAATTGAATTCATATTGTCTTGTATTGTAACAATATCAAAAGAATCAATAAAGGTAATTAGATCTTCGGTAAAACTCAATAATCTTCAAAATTCTTAGAAATAATGCACATAAATAAATAAATGGACTCAAGATTTTCGCATAAAAAACCATGGCCCCAGAATTTAAGATATTATTAATATCATAAATAATGACATTTTCAGCATTTTCTGCTATGCTTGCAACGTAATCAACCGATTTTCCGAGACTCAATTTAAAGTATGCAACACTATTCAAACTATAACCCCGAGAATTGCTTTGAGTCTGCCAAAATGGACCCCGAACGTTGTCCTTTTGAGAATTTCTTCTCAGGAAATTCTTTCTGAAAAAATAAGGCGACTTGCTTCCCAATTTTTTATTAAGCAAATAACAAATGGTTTACATTCTCCACTTCTAACAGAGCACTCCAATAACATTCGGGAAATTCAATTAACTATCAAAGACAAAAAATCCATTTCGCTTATTCTCAAGAATTTAAATGTCTCTACCAACCAAATTATCACCTTGCCTGAAAATCCAACGACTAACTCTAATCACTTCGAATTTTTTTCTTACCGAATTTAAATTTGAAAACAAAAATCTACCTTTCATTGAAATTAATTGCTATTTCAATAAATGCATATGGGGTTATTTTCCTGATCATTTTATTATTGCTACTGATGCATCCAAAACACCCCACCGCACATCAATTGCTGGTTTCTATTCTATACAAAAATTCATTTTTCGAGTACATCCAGTTAATTCCCTTATTACTGCAGAAAGTTTAGCCATTGCTGAATCACTAGGTCCTTGTTGTTCTTGGAAAAGATTGTTTGATTCTTACAGATAGCTACTCTGCACTCACGTCGTTGAAGAAGATTTCTCTCCAGTCGCCAACAATTATTCAACGTATAGCATCCAAAGTCGAAACTCTAACCAAATTAAATAAAAAAAATATCCTTCCTGTGGGTTCTTGGACATTCGAATATAATCTGGAACGAGCTTGCAGATCGCTAAGACAAAGAAGTTACAAACAATACACCATGTATTGAATGGATCTCTCCTGATGATATAATTTCGAACCTGAAGAAAGCATCGCATCAGATGACAAGAACTAATTATAGAAATTCTAAATACTTCCTTTGCTTAGGAAATGCCCTTAATATTGAATCACTGTCTCCCTAGTCCAAAAATCGAAGGGAAGATGTTGCCTTGGCCAGACTAATCAGCAAAACAATTATAACACTAGGAATGTTGAATCGTTTTAACTTAAATAATGATCTTCTTTGCCGTGACTGTAATAGCATTAAGGATATCGAACACATAATTCTCTCGTGCAAAAAGTATACACATTATAGAGATGAATTGTGGACTTTTCTCCAGGTTAGATAAACAAGATATCCCTTTCAAAAATGTTCTGTGTAAAATTACTGCTAACAAGACAAATCTGCAAATTTCTCTTCAAATGTTGAAGCACTTCAACATCTACAAAATTTATTGACCACATTCTGTTGAGACCTAACTTGAGTCTCCCTTTGCTTTTTTTCATTCTGAGTTGCTGGAACGATCCGTCTAATTGTATCTCTTCTTTTTACTGGAACTCCAGAATATGTTCTAAATCGCATCAGTGGAACAACTTTTAACTGTGAACTGACTAAAATTTCAAACTATTTTTGTGTTTGTGTGTGATTTCTTATGTATGTGATGAAACTGTTTTGTTCTCTACATCTGGAAACAGGGGATAACAGCCATTGATGCTATAAATCCCAATATCTTACTTCTTTCAAGTTTCAAGATCTTCGGAGGGGTGAGAAAAATTGAAATAGAGTATCAAAGGGAATTCAAAGGTTATTTTGTTATTTGTTTAAACCAAAGGTAGATAAAAAAATTTAAGAAAAAAGAAAATAAGAAATTAATTTAAGAAAAAGGAAAAAAGAAATTATGAAAACATTTGATGACATACCTCTGCCGACAATCTGATTTGCCGAACTGATTGTTTTTAATTCCGATTTTTATCTCTTGTACGTAAATGATGCCCATGATTTTTTGATGAAATATTTTAAAACATCAAAGTTTGATGTATATTATGTAAGCACTTTAAAATTTCATAATTATATGTGTAGGTGTTACTTTTCTGGGTAATTATGTATTAAACTGTGGATCTTTATCGCCAAATTTGAAGGTGTCGCCAATGAGTTGTTAAACCGCCAATAACGGCAAAAAACCGCCATTATTTAAAAAAATTGTTCAATTCTTGTCATCCGACATTTTGTTGGTTTCGTTGGCGTCAATGGATTATCGCCGAATTTGAATCCATCCAACGCCAACGATCGCCAATGATTTAGTAAGTCATTGGTGATCGTTGGCGTTGATGATCTAATGCGTAAGTACCCTTTTATGTTAGTCGGGTGCAAGCAAAAAACAACAATTAATGTATAATTTCACCAAATTTCTGTGATTAATTCGGTTAATGGAAAAGTAAAATGTTTAAATGAATCTTTCCAATAGAACCAATCCGCTGTTACAGTTGATTTAAAAAATTAAGTTTCGTGTCATTAGTTTTCTGACAGCACCTTGTTTATTCGCGAGCCTACGCTTGCCCATTCAATACTATGATGCTCTGATAGTAAACTGAATATTTCTGATTTCAAATATTGAAAACAAACCAGGTGATCAACCTACTTCACTCCATTTCAGGTGTAGCTATAATGATGGAACCTCACCGTTTGTTAACTTGTAACTCATGAAGCTTGATGCCAAGTTACTGGACGTTTTGACGCTTTGCTGAGGTGATCCCTTTCAGGAAGTCAGAAGGCCCCACCGATATCCCTTTTCAGTCTTGGACAGCCGGACAGCTAAGATAAGTGATCATTTTCATTAAGATTAATTGCTGTAGTTTGTCAATAAGATCATAGTAAAAGTAATAATTTGTAATACTTCTTATATTCAATGCATCTGACTAATCGAGATATCGAGTATTTCCCATATACTTCTTTGTTTCTTATCTTGGGTATTTTGTAATGAGATAAACAATAAATAATACTAAAGAGTAAAATGCAAATTTTAGGTTATTCATAATTTTAATTAATATTTATTGTGTCGGACAATATATTGATTTTATTATTAAATGAGCTTGAAATGCTATTGATTTGACTTTGTTTTTTCCCCCAAAATTTTCAAATTTGAGGTATTTTAGGAATATGAATTAAGGATATATGTCCATAGAATTCTTTTTATTTTTCAAACACACTATAGCACATAATGTTTTATCGAAATGTTGTCAAGTCACCGGTGATCAACATCATGCATTCTCAGTGAGGCTATATTCTAAAACATTCACCAAAATTCAATAGTAAAATTACCTATTTTGAGAAATTAGCTTTCAACATTGGTGCATTAAAATAGATTGTATTATTTTTCCTTATCTGGTGCTCGCCTTAAAAGTTATTAAAATTATGGACATTTTGTTGTATAAAATAAATAAATAAGACTACGGAAATTAAAGATTAAAAAGTGACCCGAATAAAAAAAAACTATGCATTTAATTAACTCAACAATTTAAATTTTTTCACCGTCCTTCGATCTGGCATTCGTAATTTTCTAGAATATAAAGAAACAATTAATAAAAGTGATAGGTAAATTTTGAAGTCCTTACAATATAAGTAATATTATTGGTTATTGCAACCTTTCTAGGAACACAACTTTTTAATTATCTCTTTATAATACAAAATTTTCGTTATGCAATAAATTCTGCTAAATTAATACAACGAAAAATAATATCACAATATTATTATCTTTATTAACAATTAAATCTCTTATGATTTTGGCCTGTATGAATTTAAGGAACTTTTCGGTTAGCCGGGGGCAAGCGAAAAATCACTAAATAATGTAGAGTTCCGCCAAATAATGTAGAATTTTGTGGATTTTTTTGTCATTCGCATCGCTAGACGAGTCGGCTGGCAGAGGATACGCAATTGGCGACATTTATGCACGCCTAACGTTAGAGTTCCAAATTTAAAAATAATACATTTCAGCACCAAAGGAAAATGATTATAATATTTAATTAATAATTGTAACATTACTCATGGAATCATGTCACAACATCACAGCTATTAAACACACACTGACTTACTAAAAGATTTTTCTTTAGTGACACATGTTTTTCTTCATAAGCCAGATAACATTTTCGATAAACAAGCATACTTTTGTATTGTGGTTATGGTTCTCGGTTGTAAACCTAGCGTCCCGGGTTCGTACGTCGACACTCACTTGTCACATTGGGAACCTTGACTATCGCAACCACGTGTAGCTGTCGGGGCGCCATCTACCGGCATCAAAAGCCGTCAGACATATTTTACTCTGCAGCCAAACAAAGCCGTCCAACACACTTGAAGTACCATCTCACTCACACGCTCGCCATAACTCTTGGCCCTTCAAAATCGTTCGTCTCTCCACCGACTCACTGGTGGACGAGTATTGCGAAGCTAGTTTAATAAGCCATATATCATCTACGGTACACAAGTACACTTTTGTATTCTAGTTTCAACTACAAACCCTAGTGTCGGGAGTTAGTAACTCGACCTTCATTTGCCTCATACATACACGTTTAGATAGCTCTGCAATCTTTGAGATTATCAAAAGGTTGATTGGTGAGGTGAAGATTACAACAAACATAAGATATCAATCTGAGTCGTGCTTTTAGAGAAGAAAAAAAGGATTAAGAAACGTTTCAATCATTTTCTTGCTCTCAATGCATAACAGTTATTTAGTACGAAAAATGACAATTTATGTTTATAATTTCGACATTAGAAAACTATTAATGGTGGAAAAAGAAGAGAAATATATTTAACAAGAAGGAATATCATTTGCCTTCTATGAAAATTCTGAAGAGGGAGGATGGGGCGGACAGAACGATAATCTTCACAACCAATTCTTCTGTTTCAAATTCCGTTTCATTTGTGATCCTGAGTATTCATTAGTATCTTTTGTTCCCCTGGTACTAAAAGATAGACATGAATAATTGCTAAAGTAGAGCTAAATGAACCAGCAGAAAATCGTATCCTATATATATGAAAACTCACAATGCATCTCCAACAGTTTATAAGTATTTCTTCGGGAGTAGTAGAAGACATGGGGTGAAAAAAAGGGATATATTAAGTAAGTCGGAATGTGTTTTCCCCTATATTACAAATTAAGTCTCCTTCAGTTACCCTTTTCTAATGGATAAAATCGATGCTTATAAGTACAATGTTAGTTTTCCCGTAGAAACCCTAATCTTCACTATCCACTTTCTCGTTAAAAGGTCTTCTATAAAAAA